>JADBJO010001087.1:341337-346337 GCA_016801955.1 Conus betulinus
GTGTTTGTGTGTGTGTGTGTGTGTGTGTGTGTGTGTGTGTGTGTGTGTGTGTGTTGTGTGCGCCGCGCGCGCGCGCGCGCGTGTGTGTGTGCCTATCTCTTTCTCCTTTTCACCTCTCTCTCTCTTCTCTCTCTCTCTCTCTCTCTCTCTGCATATTTCTTTCTCCCATCTCTCTCTCTCTCTCTCTCTGAGTCTCTGTCTGTCTGTCTGTCTCTGTCTGTCTGTCTGTCTGTCAATCTCCTCTCTCTCTCTCTCTCTCTCCTCCTCTCTCTCTCTCTCTCGCCTCTCTCTCTCTCTTCTCTCTCTCCTCTATCTCTTTTTTCCCTCCCCCTTCTCTATCTCTCTCCTGCATAGCTTTCTCCTCTCTCTCTCTCTCTCTCTCTCTCTCTGTTCCTTCCTTCCTTCCTTCCTTCCCACGCCTGTAGCGTCCCTGGTGCCAACGACCACCCAAAAAACCCATTCCGGCCAGTCCCGGTCCTGAAGCAATCACTTCAGCTGTCTGCATGTGCGACCTGTCCCCTTCCTGTCCCCCTTCAGGTCATAGCGCCATGCTATTTCCTGTACGGCCTCTCTTCCGCTCCGGGTTCCGGTGAAAGCTTGGCCCTTGTGGTGTTGGCTACAGACTTGGGGAGCGAGTGGCTGACCCAGTTGTAGTATCTCTAGAAGATCTCTGTTTCGACAGCTCTGCTGTTGTCTTCGCTGCCGCAGTTCCTTCATAACTGATGCCCTATGGACAGCATGTCTGACTCCTTCTGATGCAGATGTGGATAGAAGTCTGGATCCTCTTCAAGGTAGTGACGGTGGTTTCCAGGTTGGGAGTCCATAATATACGATATATATCATCATCTGTCTGTCTGTCTGTCTGTCTGTCTGTGCCTGTCTGTCTGTCTGTCTGTCTGACTGTCTGTCTGTGCCTGTGCCTGTCTGTCTGTCTGTCTGTCTGTGCCTGTCTGTCTGTCTATCTGTCTATCTGTCTGTCTGACTGTCCTGTCTGTCTTCTGTCTGTCGCTCTGTCTCTGTCCGCTCTGTCCTCCTCTATCTTCTCTGTCTCCTCTCTGTCCTCTGTCTCTCTCTCTGTCTCTCTCCTCTCTCTCTCTCTCCTCTCTCTCTCTCTCTCTCTCTCTCTCTCTCTCTCTTGTAAATGGACCGAACTAAATCACATGTCACTTCATCCGCAAAAAACTAAACTGATGTACATTACAACTAGGCAAAAAAGACAAAAGCTCACCAATGATTTCCCTCCTATACATTCATTCACGAAAACTTTTTTTTTTTCCATGCTCATATTCAGTCTTATGTTGATTATGCATCGACTATTTGGGACTCTGCAAGTGCAAAACACATAAAACCATTTGTTCAGCCCTAATAAACGAGCGCTAAAATTAATCCTTCTGAAGAAAACTAGCCTCAAAAGCTCTGATTATAAACATCTTCACAATCTTCCATTCAGCCAAAAACTCAAATACAACAAAGGGCTAATGATGCACAAGATTCTGACCGGGAATGCTCCAACAACTTTAATGAGCCGATTCTCAAAAGTCTCGTCGAGAAACTCCCCCAAACTCCATATCCCATTCCCCAGAATTGACTATTTAAATCAAGTCTAACGTACTCGGGCTCCTCTTTGTGGAACTCTCTTCCAGAATCCATCAAACAAGTCCATTGTACCACAACTTTCAAAAGTCTCCCCCTCATCTCTCTCTCTCTCTCTCTCCTCTCTCTCTCTCTCTCTCTCGTGCTCTGCGTGCGTGCGTGGTGTGTGTTGTGTTCCGAATTCCTTACATGCTTTGTGATATTCATTTTACTGTCTGACTTTATGCATGCTAATTATTGTACGTTTTAGTACATTTCCATTTTAAATTTTTACATTTCATGCTGTAGCCCCTCCTCCCTTCCATCCCGCCCTCTCTCTCTTTTTATTCTTCTCGCCCAATCCCCCCACCCCTCACCCCTTCTCACTACTGCTTAATACCTTCTACGTATTTTCATAGGTCAGACTCTCTCGTGAAGAGAGAGAGAAGGGGGGAGTACGAAAGAGAGAGAGAGAGAGAGAGAGACAGAAGGGAGAGAAGGGAAAAGGGGGACAAAAAGAGGGGAGGCGAGAGAAGACAAAAGAGAGGGGTGGTACGAAGGTCGGAGGGAGAAAGCAACAGAGAGAGAGAGGAGAGAGAGAGAGAGAGAGAGAGAGAGAGAGATCGAGGGGAGGGAAAAGACAGCGATCGAGCGAGCGAGCGGAGAGAGAGAGAGAGCGATGAAGAGGAGAGCGAGCTGGAGAGAAAGAGAGAAGAGAGACCGCGAGAGAGTGAGGAGACGAGAGAGAGAGCGAGAGGAGGGAGAGGGATGGGTGACGGCGACGGGAGGAAGAGAGAGAGAAAGATATCAGAGGATAGAGAGAGAGAGAGAGAGAGAGAGAGAGGAGATAGAAAACAGCTGCTGCTAACCAGCTGGCTAAATACACACAAAAAGGGCTGCCACGCGTGAACTTTTCCAGAAAATTGTTTTTGTAAAAGATGTGTTTAATCTTTCAATCTTCGCCCCAAGTCACTGATGAACGAGTTGAAAGAAACAACATATTTTCCGCTGCTTGATAAATTGGCTCATGACACGTGTGTCTTCACACATCCCACACGACCATGAAATGAAAGACCAAACAAAAAATTGCAGCGATTTTGGCTTGAGGTGGACCGACACCGAAAGTTGACGAATCGAAGAGGCTAACCAAAAACCGTAAACTATTCTGGATGTTTCTATTTTTCTTTCTGAGCATAAGCGCACATGCCACACGCAAGTGCGCGCGTAGAAAAAATTTCAATGCACGCTCACAGAAAAACCCAAGAGAGAAAAGAAAAAAAAAAAAAAAAACAAAAAAAACAGAAGAGAGTGTCTCTAGCAAAAGGCAGACAGACGGACAGACGACAGACGTGAGTGTCAACAAGGAAAGAAAGACAGGAATGACGCCCTTAATGATGAACAAACAATGGAAGCAAAGAAGGAAAAGAAAGAAACACGGGGAAAAGGGGGGAAAGAAAAAAAAAGACGTAAAAATGTGAAAAGCTGAATCTAAAACGAATAAAACAAAAAAAAAAAAAAAAAAGAAGATTAACGGTGGACAGAAAAGAGGTCCAAAAACCTTCAATTCAATTCTACTCAACGAGAGAGAGAGAGAGAGAAGAGAGGAGAGAGAGAGTGGGGGGGAGGATTATATCGGATGCTGTGTATAAAGGACACCTTTAAAACATGTAGAGTTAATAACCATCTGGATACCTTGATACGAACTTGATTTTCTTTCTTGGAAAAGACTTGTTATCAATAAATGTACACACGCGCGCGTGCGCGCAGGCACGCACGCACGAACGCACGCCACCATCGCACGCCAAACGCACTCACGTTAACTAGCACGCAGGCACCGTCGCATACACACACACGCGCGCGCGCATGCGCACACTCACATTCGCACAAACACAGACAAACACACGCGCGCGCGCGCGCGCACACACACACCACACACACACACGCACACACACCACACACGCACGCACACACGCGTACATGCACGCACGCACGCGCGCGCGCGCGCGCAACACACACACACACACACACACACACCACACACACACACACACACACACACACACACACACTTTTTGTATATCACCGACATTGTTGAACAGTTGTAAGATCCGTCCAAACGATGTCTTTGCGAAAAGAACTTAAACAAACCAAAGCAAAGCAAAGCGCACACACGCACGAACACACGCACACGCACACACATACATACACACACACACACACACACACACACACACACACACACACACACACACACACACACGTATGCACACACGCACGCACGCACGCACGCACGCACGCAGCCCTTACGTACGCGCGCGCGGCGCGCGCGCGCACACACACACACACACACACACACACACACACACATACTCGTTCACTCTCTCAGTCACTGACCCACTCACTCACTCCCTGCACTCTCACACACACACACACACACACACACACACACACACACACACACACACACACACACACACACACACACACACACACACACACACATGCACGCATACACGCACGCACTCCTACACTCACTCACTCACTCATTCCCTGCACTGACATACACACCCACGTTCAGGTACTCTGACCATTTATCAACAGAAAGGCAATATTCCTGACACTACTGCTGCTGACAGCTCGCCTGGTAAATGGATATATCTGGTATCCCTAAAGAAGACGGAAAACTAAACATCAATGGTCTGTGTCAAAACTGCTACGAAAAACCAGAACTCATTAATCTCAGAGCTCTGGCAGCTGGTCTGGAGGAAAGGAGTGTTCTTCAAACTTTCAGCCGGCGCGTTTTGAAACTGAAGAATAGTGTTGTTCTTGAAAACCAAGTCGCCCTTCTTCTGGTTTGTGAATCTGTCAGCAGCGCACTTAGTCAAGTAGAAGGTGAAAGGTTGTGTGTGTGTGTGTGAGTTGTGTGTGTGTGTGTGTGTGTGTGTGTGTGTGTGTGTGTGTGTGTGTGTGTGTGTGTGTGTGTGTGTGTGTGAGAGAGAGAGAGAGAGAGAGAGAGAGGAGAGAGAGAGAGAGGGGGGTGGGGCAGACAGACAGACGGACACCGACAGAGATGGAGACTCGGAGACAGAGAGAGAGAGAGACAGAGAGAGACAGAGAGATCCAGCCAGCCAGAGAGAGAGAGAGCGAGAGAGAGAGAGAGAGTGAGAGAGAGAGAGGGATGTGAGGAGGGATGTGGCAGCAGAGAGACATGCAGACAATCAAGAATACATACAGACTAACAGAGTTGGGTTTAAACACCACACACACACACACACACACACACACACACACACACACACACCACACACACACACACCACACACACACACACACACACGTGATATAATATATACTGGGGAAAAAAAGCCAAGAAGGATGGGTTTGTGAAATATAGAGGGCCAAGAAAAAGACAACGCTAAAAGTAATAA
>JADBJO010001087.1:353837-358837 GCA_016801955.1 Conus betulinus
AGAAAGAGAGGGAGACAGGCAGACAGACAGACAGTCATAGAGAAGAGAGAGAGATGTGAGAAACGGACAAAGGAAGCACTGTGAGATGCAGACGATCAAGAATACAGACTGAAACACAAGAATACAGACTGAAGCTGAACAAGAATACTGACTGAGTTGGGGTTCAAACAAGAAACATGTGGTATTAATAAAGGGGGGAGGGGGGGGGCAAGAAAGCAATGAAAAAGGATGGATTGGTAAAATATGGAGGGCCAAGAAAGACAAAGCTAAAAGGAATAAGATACAAGATAAGAAAAAGATAAAAGACGAGAAAAGAAACACTAATCTAGTATTGTTATCGCAAAGTTCCCATCAGTCTGGTTCCATTCCCACTTCAACCAATCTCGCCCCTCTCCCACCCCCCGCAAGCCACTGCCACCCCTTCCATTCCCGTCTACTCTGCAAACAGAGAAATATAACAGAAAGAAAACGAACAACTCCAAAGAAGAAAAAGAAACACCCGAAAGCGCTGGGGAGGACCCAGAGAAGCACTGTATTCACCTGCCCTTTAGAGCAGACCTGTACCACCCTTGGAGGCCTGCGCTGTGTTGGCGATGGGTACATGCACGCGCAGGACACTCCATTAAGATATCAAGGGACATAACTGCTCCTGAACAGAGGTAAATCAGGCTACAGGATGCAACTCATAATACCCTTAAAGTAGCATTCCCATGGGTGTACCAGCCCGTATTTCATGACTGCAGAACCCACCGGCGAAAAACACCACCCTCCAGCTGTCGAGCACACCCCACAGACCCAACCACCCCTGCCCACGGACAGATGAAGACAGTGCCACTGCAGACAGAGAAATATAACAGAAAGAAAACGAACAACTCCGCTATATATTTGCGCATTCTAGATTATAATAATAAATGGTTTTGTGAACACTTTAAAAACTAACCATTTCCTACGCCCTTCAACAAAATCAGTCTGAAGATGTCGATAATGATTTGACATTCATTCTCTCTCTCTCTCTCTCTCTCTCTCTCTCTCTCTCTCTCTCTCTCTGGGAAGATTTGTGATGCAATAAAAGGAACATAAACACTCTCTTACACACACACGCGCGCGCGCGCGCACGCACGCACACACACACACACACACACACACACACACACACACACATACTCCCTCCTCTCTCTCTCTCTCTCTCTCTCTCTCTCTCTCTCTCTTTCTCACACACACACACACACACACACACACACACACACACACACACACACACACACACACACACACACATACACACACGCGCGCGCGCGCACACGCACACGCACGCACGCATGCAGACACACACAAACACCACGCACGAACGCACACACACACACACACACACACACACACACACACACACACACACACACACACACCGCAGGTGATATAAGCAGCCCACCATCTATCACCAGAAAGTCAATATTCATGACCCGCTGTTTGCTGCTACCCCACTGCTCTGCCTCCCTGCAGAAGACGCTAAACTAAATAGCAAGAGTCTGTGTCAAAACAACAGAAAAACAGAACTCATTATTCCCACATCTCTGGCAGCTGTTTTTGGAAGAGAAAGATGTTGTTGTGGCTGCCTGCGATTTTCTTTTTTTCAAAAACTGTAGAGCTGTGGTGTTATTGAAATTGAAACCACACTTCTTCTCTGTGACTCTTTTATCGTTTGAAATATTCGAATATGAGATAGGAGAGCAAAAGAGACTGACAGTGAGACATAGACAGATGGACAGGCACAGAGGTAGACAGGCTGGCAGACAGACGGTCTAAAACACAGAGGAACCAGAGAGAGACAGACAGATAGATAGACATATAGAGAGAGAGTCGGGAAGACAAACAGACAGACATATGATTAAACCAGACCAAAACATTGAGACAGATAGCAGACAAACGAGAAGACGGAAATAATAAACAACATGGATCCAGACAGAGCAGACCAGGCCTCCACAAGACAGAGAGAGGCAAACAGGAAAGGCATTGAAAAGAAAGGAACAAACAATTAAAGTATGAAATGAGGAATGAAGTGGGGTTTGAAGGAGAGAAAAGGGAAGAGAACAAAATGTAAATGAGATGGATATATCGCGTATGTGGCTCTGTCGTCTCGGAGCACTTTAAATCAGGCTTTGGCTTCTCGCGTCTGTTGGAGTTTGAAAGAAAATGGGCACCTTATTCAGGTCTGCTTGAGGATTAAATGCCAAATTCTTTAATAATATGTCTTAAAAATTTGGAAATCGACACAGAGCCAAGGTTTTTGTCCATTTTTTTTTAAACATGTGTGTTGACTTTTTTTCATGTCAATTATATTCACCAATTAAATACAAGCGGTACACATTAGTAACAACTTTAACTAAATGCTCCTGGTTCTGGTTTTTGTTTGTTTGTTTGTTTGTTTTTTTTTTCTATAATGTTTCCACAGTACTAGGTAACAACTGGCAAGAAATAGTCAGACATCCATAAGCATTGCAAAAAGGAGGGAAGGGGGTGCATATGAAGGGGGAATGGGATTAAAGAGAGAATGGGACTTCGAGTGAAATTTGAGTATAAGGGAAGGGAGGGGGGGGAGGGAGGGGGAGGAGAGGGAGAAGAGAGAGAGAAGGGGAAGAAAGCCTTGTGAAAATGTAAACCTGAAATTAATTGAAATGATGTAATGATGTATCAAAGCAATGTATGATGATTGTTGTTTTTCTGTTCATTTCAGTGACATTATCAGCTATGGTAAATTCCATATTTCTGGAAATGACTGGAATATGCATGCGTTTTAATGGCCTAAGTTGTATTCGAGCAACGAGAATGTGATGCAAGGGAGGAGAAAAATTTAAAAAAAAAAAAAGAAAACAGGCTTTGGCTTCCCTTTCTGGGAACAAAGGTATGACCATCATTGACAATTAGTAGTATAGAAATAAGATATGCCAGGTTTAGAGACGCAATATTCAGAAATGTCAAAAAAAAAAAAAAAAAAAGAAAAAAAAAGAATTTCGAATGCACACACACACACACACACACACACACACACACACACACACACACACACACACACACACACACATGTAGATAGATAGATAGATAGATAGATAGATAGATAGATAGATAGATAGATAGATAGATAGATAGATAGATAGATAGATAGATAGGTAGATAGACACACAGACAGATAGACAGATAGACAGATAGATAGATAGATACATACATACATACATACATACATACATACATACATACATACATACATACATAGATACATAGATAGATAGATAGATAGTCAGATCGACAGAGGGGCGAACAGAGAGGCAGGCATGCAGACCAACATGAGAGACAGAGAGAGAGAGAGAGAGACAGAGACAGAGACAGACAGAGACAGACAGAGAGACAGACAGGAGAGAGAGAGAGAGAGAGAGAGAGAGAGAGAGGCGCAATACAAACATAGAAGACAGACAGAGACACACTTCACTTTCTAATCAAGACCTCAAAGCAGAATTCTCTGCTACAAACACAGGAAATAACCAGGGACAGACCCTCTTAAGCCCCCCCCCCCCACACACACACACACACACACACAATCTCAGCCCCCCACCCATACCCACCATCCACCAGTCCATCCACCTACCTCACTTCTTTTCTTTTCTGACGCACGTGCGTAACTTTGCTGTTCTCATCAGCTTTAATGGCCCGCTTCAAACGCTGCGCTTCACTCAGCACCAAACTGCTTCAAGCATCTCTGGCAGCTGCAGGTCTCTCCACACACAAGTCAGACCTTTCAGTTCCTGTCAGCTGTTTGTCTGCGCCGCTCCCTGTGTTGAAACCGACAGAGCTTGGGATGAATGAGCGTTGTTGCAATGTAGGGAACTCAAAAAAGGGGTGGGAGGGGGGTGTCAAACAGACTTCAGGTTCAGTTTGGGGAGTCTAGAGACATTACACAGAAATGCAGTGAGCATGAGCAGTGGATGTCAAAGTTCACTGCCCTCAGCAGAAGGCAAGGGAAATAACTGAGCCGTTTTTATTTGCTTTCTGTCAGTGTGTGTAGATGATGGGCTATGTATGTATTCTATCATCTAAACTCATCGTTTTAAAGGATAGGTTGGGGTTTTCTTTGTGTTTAACACAGGCAATACGTGTGAATGCTAATCTTAGGTAAGCTGTATAAGAGAGAATTGACCACGAAGCAACCACGAAGGGCCACATAGGGCTGTCATGCCACTGAAATCAACTCTCAGAATGGACTGAAAAAAAATACAAGCACAACTCATTGAACCACATTGTATAAAAACACGATGAAATGTCGTTAAAATCTTTATTACGTAAAATCTTAGATAAGCTGTATCTAACTTGTTTAAATCATGATGTTGTATTCTCCAACATCATGATTTAACAAGCTGACATGATGACCAAAAAAAAATCATCAAATGGAACAGGCATGGGGCATGGATGAACCAATAGACATGGAAAGGGAATGAAAGTACTTTCTTCTGCATTGATTTCCTTTTAAAAAATAGTCATTTTTCATTCCTTTTTTCTGTAAGTTTCAAAGTAACATTGACTGCATGCAGAAGCTAAAACATAGTGTTAATGATGTCAAATTAGTACGCCGCCATATGAACGTCACAAACACCTCTGTAACAATCCTTGACAACTGATCTTCTTCAAGGAGGAGTAGAACAAACAAACAAACAAACAATGGAAACAAACAAAGTGCAGAAAAACAAACGCCAATGAATAAGTCCTCTTCACAATGAATTTTTTTAACCCGAGAGAGTGAGAGAGAGAGAGACAGACAGACAGACAGACAGACAAATGGACAGACAGACAGACATGCAAACAGAGACAGACAGACAGAGAGACAGATTGTCAGACAGACAGACAGACAGAGAGGTGGATAGGCAGACAGACAAACAGTTGATTAATCCAGACCAAAAATGGCAGACAGATAACTGACAGAAAAGACGACGACAGAAAGAATGAATAACATGGAT
>JADBJO010001087.1:363837-368837 GCA_016801955.1 Conus betulinus
ATGAAAAAATAGACATGGAAAGGGAACGAAATTGTTTATTTCTGCATTTATATGCTTTCAAGCATATTCGATTTTTCATTTTTTTTTTCTTCTCTGAGTTTGACAGTAATTTAGACTGTAAGCTGAAGTTAAAACATGAAAATGAAAGTTAAATCACCGAGCCCCAAATGAACGTCACAAACACCGCAGTAACGAGCCTCGACACTGATCTTCTTCAAAAAGGACAAGAAACAAACAAACAAACAAACAAACAAACAAACAAACCATAAAAAACACAGTGGAGAAAAACACATGTCAATGAACACATCCCCAATGAAAATTATCTCACAGGAATATTGTTGAGGAGGAGGGAGGAGGAGAGTAGAGAGATAGGATGAAAAAGACAGGTTCAAATAGAAAATACAAAGTCCGTTATCGGCAGCGATGGGAATATATAATTCAGCTTATTTTGAATAGAAGTAAATCGTTCCATTCAAAATAGGGAACTCAATGTTTCCTATTGCTTTCAGTTTTGTTTTGTTTCGTTTGTTTGGGGTTTGTGTGTGTGTGTGTGTGTGTGTGTGTGTGTGTGTGTGTGTGTGTGTGTGTGTGTGTGTGTGTGTGTGTGTGTGTGTGTGTGTGTGTGTGTGTGTGTGTGTGTTGTGTGTGTGTGTGTGTGTGTGTGTGTGTGTGTGTGCTTTAGAATAAGCATGAAAGAAATGTTATATAGCCGTATAAAATTGAAATAAACATGTTGTTTAAGCTATCTATGTATGTATGTGTCTCACTATATACTCATTTAGCTAGGTAGGTAGTAAACTATCTACACTATCTACCAGTCAGTCAGTTTGTGTGTCTGTCTGTATGTCTGTTAGTTTGCCTTTCTGTCAGTCAGTCTGTTAGTCTATTTCGCCTGTCTTGTCAAGGACTGATCCAGGCGTGCAAACAGATGAAAAATCCAGACTTCGTTTTGTCTTTCAAAGACGTAACAGTTGATCACTGAAAAACTAGCCACCACAATATAGTCTGTCCGTCTGCTCAAATGCGTGGTAACACTTTGAATACCAGTTGATCACTGAAAAACTAGCCACCAATATAGTCTGTCCGTCTGCTCAAATGCGTGGTAACACTTTGAATACCAGTTGATCACTGAAAAACTAGCCACCACAATATAGTCTGTCCGTCTGCTCAAATGCGTGCCAACACTTTGCTGCCTTTCTTCTTGTTTTCTTCTCTGGTTCACTTTTTGTGAAGAATGTGTTGTGGTTGACTTTTTGTGAAGAATGTGTTGAAAGGCGCGGGAATTTTCATCGTCACCTGTTTTGAATAGCATATATCCGTGTGAATGGAAATTCTTGAAGGAAAAGACTCTAACGTGTGAAAACTGCTTATTATGGTTGCGGGGAAAATTTTAAAAAATGCATGCAACCTTTCTCCTTGTCAAATACGCAAACATACACCCGAGCATGAGCAAACAAGCGCGCGCATACACACACACACACACACACACACACACACACACACACACACACACACACACACACACACACGATGTCCGATGTCAAGTGAACTGCAATATAAATCTGCGTAGCGTCAGCTGCGTGTGATTGATACAGCACCTTTTTTTCTTTTCTTGTCATTTTTATAGGCGTTAAATGCTACTACTTCACTAACCAATTAGGAAAGGGAAACTCTTTTTTTTGTTGTTGTGTTGTTTTCATTTTTCTTTTTTTTTTTTTTTTTTTTGCCTCCAGTTTTCAGGTTTACTTAGAGATCTAGCACCACAGCTTCACTGTGTACTCTGCCATGACATAACACATACAGGGAGCATTTACTGACTGTCAGTTGTATTGCCATAAGCATAGTGTTCTGCTGCCCAACACAAAAACTGCTTTTTGAGGGAAACTCTGTTGCATGCAGAAAGCATTATGGCTTGCATCAAAACAAGTAAAGGGGAAGACAATTGTGCTTAGAGCTTGGGCAGCGGAAGGAATTTTTGTGATTCAACCTTCAGATTTTTTTTTTTTTTTCACCAACAGTTGGTTTGCATTATTTTTGAGAATTGAAGCTACCATTTCCTTTAGTGTTGCAAATTTATTCTGATGATGGTAAGGTGACTGAAACTGAAATTGGGGATCGTGCGTGTGTGTGTGTGTGTGTGTGTGTGTGTGTGTGTGTGTGTGTGTGTGTGTGTGTGTGTGTGTGTGTGTGTGTGTGTTGGTGTGGACGAGTTAGCGAAGAAGACAGCAAGTGAGCGAGGGATACAGCCACAGAGAGAGAGACAGACAGACAGAGACAGGGAAAACAGAGAGAGAAAAAATACATAGTTGTATCAAGCACACTCTTTATAAGAGGGGATCCGTATACAACAGTGACAGTATAATAACAACCTTATGAAATACCTGTAACACAGACTGACAACCTTTTAGTCAAATAACCAAAAGTAAGTGATTCCATGTTTTAAATCCAGACTCCATAGGCGTTAACAGCCTCTTGAATTCCTCATGTAGACACATACATACCTTCAACAATATATTGCCAGCATTATTTGTCACCAGTGAGGTCACATAGAATGCTCTGCTCTCTCTTCTGAACCCAGATCGCACTGCCTGTACAACCTTGGAAATTTCATCCTGCAACACACGAAGCAGACATATCTGCAAGGCGATTCGGTGTCGTAAGCAGCATTCGTTTGGAGTGATGGGCGTGTATTCATTTCATTTTGGGAGGAAGAGTTACTCTACTTGTTTGTTCTTTGTTGTCTCTACCTACAAATCCAGAAGTGGTCAACTGATGTTACGGGCTGGATCAGCTTTAAGATTTCGGCAGCAAATTCTCTTTAGCAGCAGCCCAGAATTTCTGGAACAGCGCTAATTGCTCTACTTAGATCCATCTTCGAATATGGAGCAGCAGGATGGGAATCTGACTTCGAGCGGTATAATTAATTGCTCAGAAGCATCCAACACCTGGCTGCACGTTTTTCACCATTAAGGTTCTCTTCTTTTGAAATTTCACAACATAAACCATATAGGCATGAGCATAGAGTATCGTCATTCCAACAAATGGCAATATTACTGAACAATCATAAATACATCATTAATGTCATGTTACGCCAATGTACATCAGAATCCTGGCTGCGCTGTTCATGTTGAGGGAGACTACAAGACCAGGGACCCACGTAGCGCTGACGGGAAGCTGGACTTTATGGAATTACCCCCTCCAAAACAGCGCCAAATGTCCCAGACACAGACCAGACACGCATTAGCCAAACATCGTTGTATGTTGTATTCTCGACCCAACATCCAGACAAAGGAGAGTAAAACAGTGCGCTTCGTTTTCTTTTGCCTTTCCGCACTTGGTGACAATTCAAAGTTCTGGTTGAAACCTTAGTCTTTTCTGGTGTGCTACAACAGCTTTTCTTCCGAATCTAAATGTTGTGCATGACACTGGATACGCCCATCAATAATGATTAGAATATCTATGAAGACCAGCCTCTGGCTGCTTTCAATGATATTCACAAAGAGAACCAGTTAATGTCATGGACATGGCCGTTTCAGTTTTGCAGTCAGCAGAGCGTGGGACTTTGATTACGTTCATGTAGAAAGCATACTTTCAACCAAACTTTCAACGATATAAATGATTCTTGGCTGCTGATCTCTTTTTTCACAAGTAAAAACTATCTTTGAGGATGTTCTGGAAATTTGCGATAGAAGGAAAAAAGAACAGAAAGATGTCAACAGTCCCGAAGACAGTCTCCTATCAAAACGTCGACGATTTCTGTACTGTTTTTTATCTATTCCAAATCTTCAGAACATCCTCAAATGAAGTTGCATTTGTGATACTTTCAACCCCTTCGTTCAACCATAACATACCAAAACTATTCTGAAACAATGTTGTTTGATACCTAAGACCCGTGAACCCACTATAGACTTCAGCCACATCACATTTCATACGCCAGTCTGTTTTCTTCCATGTGCATTATTTTCAGCCAGAATCTCATTGAACAGACAATGATTTCATGAATTATAATAAGAAAAGGAGAGAGAGAGAGAGAGAGAGAGAGACAGACAGACAGACAGACAGACAGACAGAACAGAGAGAGACAGAGACAGAGAGAGAGAGACAAATAGACAGAGAGTATGTGTCTGTGTCTGTGTGAATGTAGGTTCACAGTTGTATATCACTGTATTTATGTATGCTTTCACGTGCATGTAGCAACTGTACTTTCAAGTGAATTCATGACAGTCAGTGCGCCAGGGAAACCTCAGTGAAGTAAAACTGCAGCAAAACTCGATCAGACCAGACAGACGCAAGCAGAACACTTTCCAATGAAAACCCCCAGATGAGACCCTCAGATCCACAGAACCCCTGGCAAATCTCTTCAAGCTGTGTTGCATCTGTCCTGATTACCACATCTTCTTGACACACGTGCGCGTAACGCTGCTGTTCTCATCAGCTGTAAAGGCCCTCTTCAAACTCTGCCCTTCATTCAGCACCAGACGACTTCAAGCATCTCTGGCAGCTGCAGGTCTCTCCACACACAAGTCAGACCTTTCAGTTCTTGTCAGCTGTTTGTCTGCACCACTCCCCGTGTTAAAACCCATGGGGCTGGAGATAATGGGCTTTTGTTTGCAAAGTAGGCAGCTCAGTTGGGATTTGTCAAACAGACTCCAATTGCAGCGGGGAAGGTAGACTAAATCCTGTGCAGAATTAATTTTGTGGTGCTTTTGGTAGAGAAGCTAAGCTTGAGCATTGAAAGTCACCATAGGTGATATACGAAAATGTGCTGACATCGAAAAGGTGTTTTAAAGTGCTTTTCTTTCTTCTTTTCATCATTCATTTTCTTCTGTCTAGATTCTCTCTCTCTCTCTCTCTCTCTCTCTCTCTCTCTCTCTCTCTCTCTCTCTCTCATCTCTCTCTCTCTCTCTCCAGTCATCGTTTGACTATGTTATCAGAATCTGAAAATGGAGGAAAAAACTCAAAGCTAAGTTACAGATAGCCAGAGGAAAGAGCCACAGTCA
>JADBJO010001087.1:371337-373837 GCA_016801955.1 Conus betulinus
CGTATTCGGAGACCCCATGCTGCTCTCGCGATTGCCATCTCTGTCTCTCTGACAACCTGTCTCTCGCTCCTCCTTCTCTCTCTCTCTCATCTCCTGCATTGACGGGGCCGTCTCTCCCTCTCAGTTTTGTTTTTTCTCCTGTCGTCTCCCCTCCAATCTCCCCCCGCCCACACATCCTTTTCTCCTCTCAGCTCATTGTTGCTCTTAATGCAGACGTCCGTTTTTTTGTCTTCCCAGTCGGCCTGCGCCATTCAAAAGAGAATCAATATCAAGTCCCCCTCCACCATCCCACCAAGGAGACACTGCCCTATCAGTAACGATTTGGTTAGTTTTCCCTAGGGGCCTGTTCTCATTACTGGTCTCTCTCCCCTCCAAACCTATCCCAATCACTGTTGTCCTCACAGCTTCGAAACTGAGGCTCTCCCTTTGTTTCCCAACTGGCAGACATTCTGTTATTTCTTCTTTAGGGCGCTTCTCCACTGTTTCCTACCGTCTTTTGTTTGAGCCCAGACCTGACAAATACCCTTCCCGGAGAAAGTTCTTTGTTTCCACCCTGTTTTTAACTGGCATTGTAAGTACAAAGCGTACGCGGCCTTTTCTTTTTCTGTTCTACCCCCCTTGACAGAAAGAAAACTTGTCACGGAAAGACCAATTTCCCCAGTGCATTGAAAAGCATTTAAGACGTTCTTCCACACGCTTTAACTAGATAACCAAGAAGCTATCGTTTTCAAGAAGACCTCCTCTACAGTGTCTAAAACACCCTTCCGACAGTTTCGGCAGCATTCTTTTTTCCTCAAGGCACAGCAGTTGTGATTGAAAACATTGACAACCGTTTCTTCCTCCTTTGTTCCCTGCGTAGTTAGGAGTAGACCCAATGCAGACGTGGCGTCGCTGCCATAGCAGTTTTGTTTGTCTGATGTCTGTCTGTCTGTCGCACTCCAAAAACGGCTCGGCTGATCTTCCTGCTATTTGACGGGGGTTGTTGTTGCGGATTTTGTTTTTATCATCTTCCGTGTCTTCCCGGTGGCCCTCACCCCCCCCCCCCCCCCCCACCACTTCCCTCCCCCTGACCCCCTCCCCACCACGCCCACACATCCTTTTTTTTTTTTTTTTACACAGCTCATTCCAGCACCCCGTGCAGACGCACCCAAGTTTGTTGTCTTCACAGCCCAAGTACCGGCAATTCACAGAGTGCAATCAATATCAAGTCGCCAAGTGGCATCCCACCAAAGGAGACACTGCTTGTATTCAGAACGATTTGGTTAGTGTTCACTAGGGGCCTGTTTTTTTATTACTGGTTCTAGGCCCAGACCTGACCAATACTAACGGAAAAGCTTTTAATAGATGAGCAAGATCGTTGTCCGAGGGAAAGTTGGTTGTTCCTGTTGTTGTTGTTGTCGTTGTTTTTTAAACTGGAATCGTATAGGTGCTTTAGGTGTTGCGTCCCCTTTATTTTGTACGCGGCTTTTTCCTTTTCCAATTCTGTTCTACCTCCTTTTTGTTGACAGAAAGAAAACTGGTCACGGAAAGACCGCCAAATGAACAGAGTGAGCACGTGGTAAATCAGAAGCAACGCGTTTTGAAACCTGTCATCTTTCGCTTGCCACATGACCGATAGGGGAAAAAAAGACAACTAAAGAAGAAAAGCACTTGAAAAGTGACCTACCTGTATTCGAAAAACGTCCTTCTGCACATGAGTAAGAAACGTGACAAATGTTACCTTTCTTGGATAGGGGGAAGGCAACAGACGAATTCCGATTTCATACTGAGAAGAACTAAAACAAACCTGTGTAGGAGGTATGGGACTGACGTTTTCACCGCGACGTTTCCAGCAAGGACATTTGAAGCGATAAATATGCGGTGAAAGGGAGGCAACTGCCTGTGAATCATAATACATAAGTTTGCTTTAATTATCGAACTTGTCATAGTGCGTGTGCGGTACCGCGCTACAACTGCCGTTGGTGTAATTGTTGTCATTGCTGTTGTTGTTGTTTTTGTTGTCTGTGACATTACCATTGTTGTTGCTATCACTGCTGTTTTGTCATTGTTGTTTTCATCATTGTTGTTGTCATTGCTATTATCGTTGTCGCTGTTGTCACTGCGTTTTATCATCATTCAGGATCATTTGGATCAGGATGTTTTGAGGCGTTTTGTATTTTACTTAGCCTATTTAGGCTTTTTTACCCCCCCCCCCCCCCCCCCCCCCCCCCCCCCCCCCCCCCCCACACACACACCCCCCCACCCCCCCCCCCCCCCCCCCCCCCCCCCCCCCCCCCCCCCCCCCCCCCCCCCCCACCCCCCCACACACACACACACACACACACACACCCTTTTTTTTTTTTTTTTGTGTGTGTGTGTCTGTTGGTCCAGTCGTAGACTAGCTCAGTCTTCTTTATCCATCGAATTCATATTTTATTTTAGGTAATAATTCATGTTTATCTATGAGGTTCTTTAAATATATTTATCTTGGTTCACGTTTGATATTAATTGTTAATTCATT
>JADBJO010001087.1:386337-408837 GCA_016801955.1 Conus betulinus
TCACATCATTCCTGCAGCACCCTCCTTCTCCTCCCGCCCCCTGTCCTGCTCCCCCACCCCACATCACCCGAACCCTCTACCTACCTCCCCACTCCATCCCCTTAAATCCTGTCGTTCACACACTCTGTGTATATAATCCTGTCTTCAGTTACGAGTCAGAAGGCTAGTGCTTATATCGCTCATTGGAAAGTTTATTTTCAGCCTGTGTGAAATAACAGAGACTGCGTCGAAGTACACTTCCACTGGCAACTGTTCAAAGACGAGAACAAAGATTTCGTATGCAAAGTAGTCTTTCTTCTGTTCGATGTGAACGAAATACTTGAGAAAATGATCTCGAGCTGAAGACGTGAGCCACTCAAAGATCACCTCTGAGCAGTTTGATAAATGTGCATCATGAAAGTTTCCGTCGAGAAGTTTGATTTTGATAAAGCAATGAGAAACTGGAGCGAAGACTGGACTTTGGACACACGCGCTCTCTCCGACTCTGTCTCTGTATCTCTCTCCTAGAGTTTTTTTCCGTCAAACACACACACACACACACACACCACACACACACACACACACACTCACTCACTCACTCACTCACTCACTCACTCACTCACAGACACTCACTCTCACGTACACGCTCGCACACACATGCACGCAAACTCTCTCTCTCTCTCTCCCCCCCCCCTCTCCCCTCTCCCTCCTTCACCATGTCACACACACACACACACACACACACACACACACACACACACACACACACACACACACACACACACACACACACACACACACACACACACACAAAGCGCTCGCGCAGGCATGACGGCACATACGCACGAGTGCACATACACAAAGATTCACACATTCACCACCACACAAACTCTCCCTCCCTCCCTCCCTCCCTCCCTCTGTGTGTCTGTCTGTGTGTCTGTGTGTGTGTGTGTGTGTGTGTGTCTCTCTCTCTCTCTCTCTCTCTCTCTCTCTCTCTCTCTCTCTCTCTCTCTCTCTCCATGGCGTATGTATATGTGCAACACAGACAAACTGTTTTTGTTGTTGTTGTTGTTGTTGTTGTTGTTGTTGTTGTTTTTCAGAGCCAAGAAATAAGACATTCGAAACAAAAACGATACTAACATATCTTTTCTTTCACATTCCACGTCTTAATCAAGCACAATCCCCCTTCCCCCTTTCCCCATCCCACAACCACACCCGCCAAGGCAAAAGACCTACGTAAGCTAACCTGCAGTTAGTTTAACTATCACAGAACCAGATTCAATCCCCCCCTGCTTTCTGTCACTCCGTATGACACACAGGTCGAACACACACACACACACACACACACACACACACACACACACACACGCGCGCGCGCGCGCGCGAAATCGGAATTCGATTGAAAACGACTGTTATGGCAGGCGAAGCATTGTCGCGGTGCCGATCGATCGATAAACCAGTTCTACAGCTTAGTGGCAGTGTTGGCTGTTGTTGTTGCCGATCGCGGCTTTATCCGTGTGAACATCTCCCTGTTGGCATGACTAGAGGTCTGGTTTGGAAACGACGACCCCGCCATAGAAGCGGTGGTTGTTTCTCTCATCATCCCTGTTTGGTGGTGCATGTCTCCGCGCTGCTAGTTTTGTTGGGGGTACAGAGAGAGATGGGAGAGAGAGAGAGAGAGAGAGAGAGAGAGAGAGAGAGAGAGAGAGAGAGAGAGAGAGAGAGAGACGGAGAGAGGGAGAGAGAGAGAAAGGAAGAGAGAGGGGACATGGAGAGAGGGACATGTAAAGAGAGAGAGGGAGAAAGAGAGGGACATGGAGAAAGAGAGGGAGAAAGAGACGGACATGAGAGAGGAAGAGAGAGAGAGAGAAAGAGAGAGAGGGACATGAAAAGAAGAGAGAGAAAGGGAGAAAGAGAGAGTGAGAGAGAGAGAGAAGAAAGAGAGAGAGGAGAGAGAAAGGGGAGGGAGAGGGAGAGGGAGAGAGAGAGAGAGAGAGAGAGAGCAGGCTTTTGTTGGATTCGTGTGTGTGTGTGTGTGTGTGTGTGTGTGTGTGTGTTTCTATATTTGTGCACGCACATGCGCGCGCGCGTGCGCGCGCGCGCGCGCGCGCGCGCGCGTGTGTGTGTGTGTGTGTGTGTGTGTGTGTGTGTGTGTGTGTGTGTGTGTGTGTTGTGTAGTGTGTGTGTGTTTGTGTGCGCGCGCACGCGCGTACATGCCTGTGTGTGTGTGTGTGTGTGTGTGTGTGTGTGTGTGTGTGTGTGTGTGTGTGTGTATGCGCGCGCCCGCGCATGCGTGCATGTCTGTGGTGCGGTTGGTGAATGGTAAGAACGGGAAGAAAATGGTGAAAATGATATGCACCCGTGCAGGTGTAACTGTGCATTAGTCTTAATAAAATCATAGTTTATTGAGTCATTGCTATAGAATCTAAAAGATAAGGACGAACTGTTTCTCTTTTTAAACAAACACACACACACACACACACACACACACACACACACACACACACACACACACACACACAATCGCTCTTGCTGCTCGGTTGCTTTCTATTCAGTAGGCCCATGTTCTCTCTGCCGCTGTCTTGTCTCTGTCTGTCTGTCTGTCTGTTCTGTCTGTCTGTCTGTCTCTCTCTCTCTCTCTCTCTCTCTCTCTCTCTCTCTCTCTCTCTCTCTCTCTCTCTCTCTCCGTGTGTCCGTGTGTGTGTGTGTGTGTGTGTGTGTGTGTGTGTGTGTGTGTGAGAGTGTGTGAGTCTGTGTGTGAGTGTGTGTGTGGGGGGGGGGGAAAGGGGGGAGCACCTGCTTGGTGCTGGTTGTGCATTCACAAGATTTCGTCATTTTCAACTGCCTGACAAACGTCAATCAAATCTGTCAGATTCAAATCATCAATTACGATGACGACCCATATTCATTTCCTGAGTTGCAATTGACTGTTGCGATTTTTTTAACAGGGAAATGCTTCAGCAATCTACAGCTGATCTATTGGCCACCGTAGAGGAACTGGAAGCGCGCTACGACAACATTGAAAATGAAGGTATTAGCACTTTTTTTTTGGGGGGGGGAGGGGGGGGGGGCATCCGAGTTTTCACAGACTAAATCGACTTCACCTTCAAGCTTTCTTAGCTGAAATCATCTAGAAATTGATTACCTGAGAAGGCAGACTGTATCTTTACGAATTTCTTTTCGAGCTCCACAGTAAGACTTACGTGAGCTTTTACATACCAGGATAAGTTTTTACGAATGCTACTTCACTTTTCCTTCGGTGAGACACTAAAGGGAACCAATTTTTTTTTTAATTCAAGTAAGTTCATATAGTACAAAGTAATAGAAAACAAAAGAAAAAAAATCCCAACAAATGGGGGATAAAGAAGAAACCGACATACCAAACGCAACGATAAACGATAATACCATCCTACATTTTTAGGACAAAGGTTACAACCTCTTTACGTGGTAAAGAGAGAGAGAGAGAGAGAGAGAGAGAGAGAGAGAGAGAGAGAGAGAGAGAGAGAGCACATGAGGCAAACCGAGTGTATCATGAAATTTTACATATTTGGTTTTTGAAGGTCCTGCATAATCTCCAATGGCAGCCATCCTATTTTAGTCAATCGCGTGAAAATGGTGGTTTACAGCAAGCTGGCCTTGATTCCTTTATATCGGCAGTGAAATGAAATATACTGGTAAAGAATTTGAGTGCTTTCATTAATCAAGCAAAAGTGTGATACTGTTTTAACTTCACTGTGTGAAGGGAAATCATCAGTGAGGTATGAACGGTAAACAGTCATTAAAGAACAAGTAAGATAACTCGTATTCCCTTCATGATATAAATACACGCCCACATCTCAAACGCGTGCTGTTTACGACATCCAATCATCTAGCAGATATGACTAGAGAGTCAGGCGATTGGGTGAAGCAGAGACTAAAACTCCCCCCCCTCTCTCTCTCTCTTGTGTGTGTGTGTGTGTGTGTGTGTGTGTGTGTCCTCAGATACCTTTCACTTATCTGAGGGCTAGATAAAACGAGCGTCTGACTTGTGCTTATTCCTTTTCGTCAATAAACGTTTTGTTTTTGTTTGTTCTCTCTCTCTCTCTCTCTCTCTCTCTCTCTCTCTCTCTCTCTCTCTCTCTCTCTCTCTCCTCTCTCTCTCTCTGACCAAGCCGACTCTTCTGTAGTCAACGTCGTTAAGGGGGAAGACCAATAAGAACAGAGTGAAGTGGCAGGCAGACCAATCTGTGTGTGTTGCAGGCAACGAGTGGAAGACACGCTTCGAGACGCAGGAGGAAATGAACCAGCAGCTGGAACGGCAGATCATCCTGCTGCAGAACAAAGTGGACGATGCCAAGATCGGCTTCAGGGACGGTGAGCACTTCGTTTCCTTCATCTGCTCTGGGTTCGGTTCCTGCTTGGTTGGATACGTGCATTTTGTTTATTTCCTGTGTTCAAGCCGAGTCAGGGAGACAGAGAGAGAGACAGAGAGAGAGACAGAGAGAGAGACAGAGAGAGAGAGGAAGAGACAGACAGACAGACAGACAGAGCGACAAGCACAAAGAGATAGGTCTTTATTTTCGCGTGTGTGTGTTTGTGTGTGATCGGGATTGGGAATGGAGGGTGAGGGGAGCAGAGCAGGTGGAGCTCGAGGATAAGGGAAATATTTATATACATTTTCCTTTTTCACTGTGGGATAAAAGCTGGTGGGAAGCAAGCATTCTAGATATTACACTGCGTTATCAATCGCAGGTGTGTGTGTGTGTGTGTGTGTGTGTGTGTGTGTGTGTGTGTGTGTGTGTGTGTGTGTGTGTCTGTCTGTCTGTCTGTGTCTGTGTGTGTGTTTTGTTGTTGTTGTTGTTTTTTTTCTTTTCATATGCTTTCTCTGATATACGCTGTCGTCAGAAAAATAAATTTAACTGGTATGTTTGTTTTATTATATTTCTATGTCTGACTTTTTTTTCACGACTGGTGTCCTTTCTAAACAATATGGAACACTAAATATAACTTCTGAACACTTGATTTTTGGTATTGATTAAGTTGTCATGATGATACAATGCTGACCAGTGGTAGCGGGCGGCGTGTAAAGCCTCGTTGATGAAATGTAAGCCATGGCTGGCGAACATCACATTATGCTTGGTATTGAGTACACACAATTGACGTCCATATGCGCTCTCTCTCTCTCTCTCTCTCTCTCTCTCTCTCTCTCTCTCTCTCTCGTGAGCTGTCAAATGTTGTTGAACAATTTCTATAATAGGAAAGGACAGAGGGCACCGCCCCCCTATCCGCACACATACTTGAGGCATGGGAGCCAAATAACTTCTAACACCCCCCCCCCCCCCCCCCCCCCCCCCCCCCCCCCCCATCCCCTTGGCCAATATTTAAAGCCGAAAAAATATGGACGCTGTTAGGATGCGTCTCCACTTCTCCCACCTCTACCCTTTTCATAGGTATATGGTAGACAGTAACCCCTGAAAAAAAAAGAAAGTAGGAATCCCTCCTTCACAACCCCCCCCCCCCCCCTCCGCTTTAACATTAATTTGAAAACACACACACACACACACCCCAACCGCTTTTGTAAAATTTTGGAAATGTTTCTCTCTCTCTCTCTCTCTCTCTCTCTCTCTCTCTCTCACACACACACACACACACACACACACACACACACACACACACATACACACACACATACACGCGCGCGCGCGCGCACCTACTTTTTCCCCTTGCTTTAGAGAAACACTTCTTCACACCGACGTGTTTTTTAAATTGATAATGAGTCCCCCGCTCTCTCCCCCTCCCTTTCCACTTCCTTTACACAATACGGAAGACGCCAGTATTGTTCCCCCTCACACACCCTCCCTGCATCTCCCCCTCCCCCATTATTGCAAATCATTTTTGATGCCACTAATTGTTTCTGTCCAGAGTGAAGTGTGGTTTAACACAACAAAAAAAAAAAAGAAAAGAAAAACTTTCACAGCCTGTGACGACGCCTTTAAACAAAGGTAGACAACTTGCATAGTAGTGCTGTAACAAAGCATAGAGTTATTTCCCTGACTCTCTCTCTCTCTCTCTCTCTCTCTCACACACACACACACACACACACACACACACACACACACAACACACACACACACACACACACACACATACACACACACCTGTGTCGCCAGTATTTGTTTGACCAAGAATCATAGCTACCGTTCATAAAGTTAGGGGAAAACACAATTGTTTCTTTTTTGTTGTTTGTTTTCTATCATTGCATTGCATGTAACGTGGCTCAAACAGGTTAGGCTACTTGCGTGGTAGCATTTTCAAAGATTTTGAAGTCTCTCTCTCTCTCTCTCTCTCTCTCTCTCTCACCCCCCCCCCCCCCCTCCCCCCCCCCCCCCCCCCCCCCCCCCCAAAGTTTTAGCGCAAGAATGATCAAAATCAAAATTTTCTTTCAGCCAACAAGTCGCCCCGGGAGATCAAGAACTCTGATGACTTTTCCAATGTGAGTAGCCAGAGAGAGAGAAAGAGAGAGAGAGAGAGAGAGAGAGAGAGAGAGAGAGAGAGAGCGTACATGAATGTGCACGTTCGGTGTTAGAGGCAGTTGAAAAGGGTTTCAGGTGGATCTTAGTGAAGCGGAATATAAGTGAACTCCATCACAAGGAAACCTGACCTACAGACCCCTGGGGTACCAGTTCGAATCTAGGCGTCGCCCAAAGACCTGTATGATAACAGTAGGGTATCTACATAACTCATGACCCCGATGCGGCCCCTCCCTTTCGAGTGTAGGAAATGCAGATCCGAAACGCTTTCTTGAGAAGGCTTCTTCTCTGAAGGCATGTTTCAGGCTTTCCTTAGAGTTTCTTCCGACTGATCTTAGTCGGGAATTACACATTAGAACTTTAAAAGCAGCACTAGTGGATAAAAAAAAAAGTGCGTGTCGCTTTTCATTTCGATCAGTGCAGTCATGACCTCAGTTTGGGAGACTTCAAGATATTTTGACAGATGTTTTCACAGATATGAAGCGATCAAGGGGAGTCACCCTCAGGTGTTCAACAGAAGAATGGAGAACTTAGTAAGCGCAAGTCGCGGAAACGTTCAGAGAACTCTACTTGTTGTTTCTCCTCCAACACACATGGTAATATCTATACATATAATATAAGAGATGTAAACATCCAAAGCAAAGCTAAAAAAAAATGTCTGTCCTTTATACAAATCATCTCCGTTGAAAAACATATACAAGGCTTACAAAAAAAAAATCATTTCATATTCAATGCGAGCAAGATTCAAGTTGGGTTTTTTCCCATGCATTATAAATGATAAGGTCTTTTGATTGGTTCAGGTTATGTCCTCGTTTCTCACTCCTTTTATGGAGCAAATCAGATGAAAAGAGGGCCCAGATCAGAAAAGCTGTGCGAGAGTGACTCGCTTCAAATCTAGCTGATCGCCGGTCATGAGTGAGTGAAAAAAATCCCAAGTTTGCCAGTTCTTGAGAAGGGTTAAGTGCAGACTTTTCTGAGTGCGTCATAAATCCCAGTCTTTGAAACAATTTCGATTTGGTATCTGTATTCTGAGCACACTCGAGGGTATACATTCTGAACACATCTAAGCAAATTTCGCCCGGTGAGCATTGTATCATCTTTGAAAATAGTCGAAAGGTGCCTGCCCTGCCTGCTGAAAATGTGCCGTAACAGGCTTTGTGAACTTTGCATGATAAACCATTTGAAGAAAACAGTAAATATATGTAAGCTTAGTTTCTTTTGCCATTTTGGACTTCAAGAAATATGAGTAATCGTCATTAATATGAACTGAAGAGTACAATCTTCCATACGAAGAAATGCAAACCAGCATTGTAGTAACTGGAGTCAGAGCATCCCGCAAAATTTCCTCTAAAATAGTTATAATTATATATTGATTCAGTCGTTTCAAGCTGAGTTTATTGTCTTTTCCTGGGTCTTAGAAAGATAGGAAACAAAACTTCTGCTTGTGTGTTGTTTTTTTTTATTACTCCTTTCTTAATCAGATCAACTGCTCTGTTTCCAAGCAAGTTGCTTCTGATTTGTTGTGTGATGAAAAATAGTACTTTTTGGTGGCACTGGTGGTGGTTGTAGTGGTGGTTTGTGGTTGTTGTTGTTGTTGTTATTGTTGTTATTTGTTGTTTGTTTGTTTTTAAGGTAAGTTTTTGTTTTGCCTTGCGTGCTTTGCCAACTTTGCAACTCCTAACAGCACGAATTGTTGATAGCCCTGTTTTTCGACCACTATAATTCATTTCAAGAGATGCCCATTATGCTCACAATTGTCAAGATTATATCTCTCATGTCACCAGCAGTACTGTTAGTGCTCTTGGACATTTCTTACGAATCTAGCATTCATTCATGCGTGATCTGTCAAAGGTTAACGGTTCCCGAAAAAATATCAAGAGAATAGAGGAAAAGCTGTCTTTGTACCTTGCATATTGTAAATTCATGGAACAAGCACAGCACATACTTCCGCGCCACACCAGGCACTTTCCCATATGGCACCAAAACTATGATATTTTAGTGACATAATTAGTATTTTTATTAGTTATCTTATCATATTGCCTTAAAACGCGTATACTTTAACGCAAACTTTCCAAATATGTCTCGGTTAAATTAAAGCAGATCAGCAATTTTGTGTTGGTATTTTGTTTTGTGCAGTAGACACATAACAGATCGGTGCTAATACTGTCATTGTGCTGCAATCTAGCTTCAAGCAGTAGAACTTACCTAAACCAGGTCAGTGATGATGTCGACATGGAATTGCAGGCCAGCCCCCACATGATCAAGGCGCTGGAGAGGGAGAAGAACTTACTGATCAGCCAGCTCAGAGATCTGGAGTGGAGGTTGGACCAGGAATCAAAGGTAGGGTGGTGGTGGTGGTGGGTGGTGGTGGTGGTGGTGTACCTTTTTTTTTGGCAATCTAACAGAGTTTCAGGTAGCCATCCCGCAATGACTGGCTACATACTTTGTTGCTTACTACCAGCAAGGTAGGCGAATGGCAACTTTTAATGTGACATGCTACTCGATGTTGAGAGTCTATTTAATCTTTTGCCAACACTACGTCCACTTATGGGTGACATGCTACCCGACGTGGACTAGCCAGTTTAATGTCCAGCACAACGGCTGCTCAAAGGCAGCAGCATCACAACTTATTTAGTAACTTAGGGATATACTGGCAATTTGGAATTGCTTTGGCCACAGAGCGCAATGTACTGAAAACACTCATTAAATCTGTCATCTAACATGTCTGATGCCTGTTCTTTTTCAAAGAAATCGGCTTTCCTCTCAGAGACTCTTTTCACACTCTGCTTGTCAATTGTCTCAACATTGTCCGTTTATGACAGCAAGGAGAATGACTGGATGGGGAAACAAAAACTGAGGGAATGAAGCATGTGGGTTGGTTATCAATGACAGGGTACGACTAATGGAGTGATGACATGGACAGTGACAGATGATAATATGTCTTAAAGATAAATCAAGCCGTTTCTAAAAGTTAGGTACTCTAAACTGTATGTTTGTTCATAAATATGCGATGGCAAAACCACGTAATTTCCTTCTGAACTGACTTTTAAAAGCATTCAATTATAATCTACGAAATAATATGTACCTTGGTAAATACTCAACACCACATTTACTTCTAGGGTTTTACATAGTCTGAAAAATAGGTCTCTGCGTGACAATCTTTCAAGAATCAATGTTTATTCTTCTGTAACTGTCAAAGCTGATTCTCAAAATGCATTTTGGTCCAGTTACATACGTGCATACTACTTGAAATAACAAATGATTCATTTGATCTTTTTCCCTTTTCTATCCCTTTTGCCAAATCATGACTGACTAGATTTCTTACAACGTGGAAATATCCAAGCAAGTATCTTTTGAGAGAGAGAGAGAGAGAGGTTGGGTTTGAGTGAGTGAGTGTGTGTGTGTGTGTGCGCGCGAGCGCGCGCGCGCGCGCGCGCGCGCGCGCGTGTGTGTGTGTGTGTGTGTGTGTGTGTCTGTGTGTCTGTGTCTCTGTGTGTGTGTGTGTGTGTGTGTGTGTGTGTGTGTGTGTGCAGAGAGAGAGAGAGAGAGAGAGAGAGAGAGAGAGAGCTGCTGACCCCCCCACCCTCCGCCTATAGTCTCATCCATGTCACATCTGAAATTGATGCATCCCCCCTTCGCTTTCCCCATAATCCAACCTATATCATGACTTAACATCCACCCTCCCTATTCCCATCCGTATGAAGCCCCAAAATCCGCATCCCCTATACTTCCACCGATGTCACACCCTGTATTCACGCCCCTGCATCCCCACCTAAGTACATCCTGCATCCACGCTCCCCACCCCACCTACTTCATGCCCTGTATTTGCCCCTCCCCTCACCCCACCTTTGCCACGTCGTCATGCACCGGCAAACCGCCAATGTCATAGGCTGTATCCACATCCTCCATACCCGCCATCATGTCGTACACTGCATCCGTGGCACCTTTACCCCCATCCATGACGCCATACCCATCGTATTATTGCATCGACGTCCCCAGTACCCCCCAAAAAGTCATACCCCGCTGTTGCGCTTCCCCCCACACCCCTCACACATATGCGTATATATTTCGCTACCTGTGTATGTGCCTCTCGTCTCTCCCCTTCCCCCTCCCCCCTCCCCCAAACGCCTATCCATGTCACATCATGCATTTGTGGTCCACTCCAACCACCCCATACACCACCCATGTCATGCCATGCATACACGCTCCCCCTCTCCAGTTCGCCCGGCAATGTTACGCCCTGCGCCCGCAGCCACCAATGTCCATGACCTGCATCTGTGCCCCCTCTGCCCCATACACCCACCCATATGACGCCTTGCATTCAACCCCCACTACCCCAACACCCCCCTGCATCAGTAAGATACAAATGTCATGCCCTCATCTGCCACAACACGTCCATGTCTCCCCTCCATCCCCATCATGCCCCCCTTTCCGCGTCCACGTCACGCCCTTCATCCGCCTCAGCAAGATACAAATGTCATGCCCTTCATCTGCCACAATACGTCCACCATGCATGCCGTTCATCTGCTCCCCCTCCATCCAAATACGCTCCCCGTGTTTCGCATGTCCTGCAGCCATGCCCCCTCTTCCCAAGTCAGTCACCCACGTCGCACCCTTCATCCGCGCCCCCTCTGCCCCAATAAGACACTCGTGTCAAGACCTTCATCCGCACCAATGCCCCAATATGCCCACCATGTCGAGCCTTTTATCCGCACCCCCTCTGCACCCAATACGCCCACCATGTTGTGCCCTTCATGAGCGTCTCCTCTGCCTCTACGAGACCGCCACATCATATCCTTATCGTTCTGCATCCCATCTGCCCCAATACGCCCAGTATGTCGCACCCTTCATCCGTGCCCCACCTGCCCAATACACACACCCGCGTCCCCATTGTCCCAATTTTTCCACCTATGTCACATTCTTAATCTGTCCCAGTACGCCCACCCGTGTCACGCACGCCCTGCATCCATGCCCCCTCTGCCCCAGTACCTCCACCCCCGCCATGGCCTTCATCTGCAACCCACATGGCATACCTGCATCCACGTCATACTTTTCATTTGCTCATTTCACCCTGCCCCCTCCCCCTATATATACACCCATCCATAAAATGCCTTGCGTCCGCGCATTTTGCGTTCCTCCCCCAATTACGGCCATCCATGTCACGCCCTGTTTACGAGCTCCCTTCTCCCGATCACGCCCACCCATGCATATCAATGCCCGCACCTACTCCTACATACGTGCCATCCATTTCTCATGGTTCAATACGCCTCCATGTCACACTCTTCTTCTGCACCCCTTCTGCCCCAATAGGCCCACCATGTTACGCCATTCATCGGCTTCCTCTGCACAATAGGACACCCTCTGCACAATAGGACACCCTCTGCACAATAGGACACCCTCTGCACAGTAGGACACCCTCTGCACAGTAGGACACCCTCTGCACAATAGGACACCCTCTGCACAATAGGACACCCTCTGCACAGTAGGACCCCCACGTCACGCCCTTCATCTGCACTCCCTCAGCCCCAATACACCCACCATGTCACACCCTTCATTCGCCGGTCCCTCTGCCGCAATAAGACACCCACTAATCCCCTTCATCGGCGCCTTATCTGCCTCACAACACCCCACCATGTTACATCTTTCATCGCGTCCTCTCTGTCCCAATACGCCCACCCACGTCACGCCTTTTATCTACGTCCACCATGTCACGCTCTTCATCTGTGTCCCCACTGCCCCAATAGCTCCATGCACATCCAGTTTTTCATCTGCGCCCCCTCTGTCCCAATACGCCCAGCTGTGTCACGAACGCCCTGCACCTATGCCCCCTCTCTGCCCCAATACGCCCACCCACGTCACGCCCTTCATCCGCAACGCCATACCCATAGCATTCCTGCATCCACATCTCCAATACCCGTCATACTTTTCACTTGCCCCTCTCCCCCCCCCCCCCCCGCCCCTCACTTCCCACGTACACGTATCCATAACACGCCCTGCCTTTTCCGTACCTCCCCCCCCCCCCCCCACCGCCGCCTAACCCCCCTGTTCGGCCATCCATGTTATGCCCTGCCTTTTCCGTACTCCCCTCCCCACCCCCACCGCCCACGATGTCACGTCTCTCATCCGGCCCCTCTGCCAAAACACACCTACCCACGTCACGCCCTTCATCTACGACCCCCTCTGCCAAAAACCACCACCCTGTCATTCCCTTCATCTGCGCCCTCTTTGCCCTATGCACACACCCATGTCACGCCCAGAATCCTTGCCCCCTCTGCCCCGATACGCTTACCCACGCCATGCCCTTCATCCGCCCCCTCTGCCTATACACCCACCGACGTCACGCCCTTCATCCGCCCCCTCTGCCTATACACCCACCGACGTCACGCCCTTCATCGGGCTCCCTCTGCCTATACACCCACCGACGTCACGCCCTTCATCGGGCTCCCTCTGCCTATACACCCACCGACGTCACGCCCTTCATCCGCCCCCTCTGCCTATACACCCACCGACGTCACGCCCTTCATCGGGCTCCCTCTGCCCCAAAATGTCTACCTGCTCACGCCCTTCGTCCACGCCCCTTCTTCCCAAGCACACCCACCCTGTACGTCACACCTGCATCGACGCTCCCTGCCAGCCTCCCCCTCCCCTTAGCCCACACATGGCTGGCCCTGAAATCTTCAAGTTCCCCCTCCCCTTAGCCCACACATGGCTGGCCCTGAAATCTTCAAGTTCAAGTTCCCCCCTCCCCTTAGCCCACACATGGCTGGCCCTGAAATCTTCAAGTTCCCCCCCCCCACTCATGTCATGTTTACGCTTTACCCTCATCCATGTCACGTCCTGAAATCTGTGCATTCTGTATACCATCCATGTCACACCCCGCATCCTCCCTGTGTATGTCATGCTCTAAATCCGCGCCCTCAGCACCCAAATCCATGTCACGCACTGAAACCACCCTCCCACACCCTTTTGCTACCCAAAGCATGCCAGAAACTGAATATCCCGCCCTGAAATTGACCCCCCCCCCCACACACACACACACACACACACACATATACCAACCTTTATCATGATCTGAAATCTACGCCCTCTACACCCACCTATGTGAAGTCCCAAAGATCTGCGCTCGCCTACCAATGTCACATTGCATCCGAGCCCCCCGCACCTCCTCCCATGTAACGTCCTGTATCCACACCCACAATCCGTCCACCCACATCTGCCCCAACATGCCCACCCACGTCACACCCTACATCGACGCCCCTCTATACGCCCCACCCCCCCCCCACCCCCCTGTCCTGCCCTGAAATTTTTGCTCCCTGTTCCCCCTTTCACGTCATGGCCCTGAAATCCGCGCCCCCATTATTACTTAAACCCATGTCCGGTCCTGAAATCTGAACACCCTGTGCGCCTTCCTATGTCGCGCCTTCCCTACCCTACCCCCACCTGTATCATGCTCTAACATCCGCGCTCCTGATACCCAGACCCATGTCACGCCCTGAAATTGGCAGCCCTAACTCCATCTCACCCTATCCCCCCACCCCCGATCTCCCTCTTTTACTCCATTTAGGGTCAGGCACAGAAATCCGCACCACCTACTCACCACCACCCCCCCCCCCCCATTCCCAATTGTGTCACGCCCTGAATTCTCCGCGCCCCCTCCCCCCCCCCACAGCCTATGTCGTGATCTGAACTCCACGCTCCCTACCACCACCCATGCCAAGCTCTCGAGATCAGCACTCCTTGTACACCCATCCATGCGACATTCTGTATCCACACCCATTGTAATACTGCCTATGTTAAGCCTTGCATCTTGGTTTACACCCCCTCCTCCCCTCCCCCCTGCCCCCTGTGCCTCTACCCATGTCAAGCCCTGAAATCCGCGCTCCCAGTACCCCCACCCATGTTCCGCTCTGCATCTGCCCCTCCTCCACGTCACCCCACCCACATCACGCCCGGCAACCGCGACCGTCGTATCTCTACCCGCGTCATACGCTGTATTCCCGTCCTTTATTCTCGCTATCATGTTGTACGCTGCATCCGCGACCCCGTACCCATGGCATACCCTGCATCCGCGTCCCACGTATACCCACCACACGTCATACCCTGTACTCGCTTCTCCCCGCCTTCATCCTTGTCATGACATCATCAGCATCAGCGCCCCTTGTGCCCCAACCCCCGTCAAGCCCTGCTTCTGTGTCTCACCCTATGCCCGCCGACTGAACGAATGAATGACTGAACCACCGACTAACTAACGACTGAACGAAATGAATGACTGAACCACCGACTAACCGACTGAACGAATGAGCGCGACTGAACGACCGACTAAAACCGACTGAACGAATGAGTGACTGACTGAACGACCGACTAACCGACTGAACGAATGAGCGCGACTGAACGAACCGACTAACCGACTGAACGAATGAGCGACTGAACGACCGACTAACCGACTGAACGAATGAGTGGTGACTGAACGACCGACTAACCGACTGAACGAATGAGTGACTGAACGACGACTGAACGAATAAATGACTGAGCGACCGACTAACCGACTGAGCGAATGAGTGACTGAACGACCGACTAACAGAATGCATGAATGAATGACTAAAAACCAACTGACCGACTGAAACAATGAATAAGTGGGAAAATCGACTGAAGGAATGAATGACCGAAAGACCGACTGACTGACTGAACGAATGAATAACTTAACGACCGACGGACCGACTGAAGGAATGTATGACTGAGCGCGAATGAATGACTGAACGACCGACTTACCGAGCGATCGATCGAACAAATTAACGAACGAATGACTGAAAGACCGACTGAACGAATGAATTATGTCTGAACGACCGACTGACCGAATGACTGACTGAACGAGCGACCGATCGAACAAATTTAGGAACGAATCACAGAACGACCAACTGAACGAATGAACAAATGAACGAGCGACCGATCGATCAACCGACAGAACAAACGCATAGAAAAAACAACGAACGTACGTACGAAAGAAAGGAATGAATGAATAAAGAAAAAACAGAAAGAGCGAAAAAAAAAAAGTCAAACAGTGCACAAAAAAATGAAATGAACATACACAAACGATTGTGAAACAAACTCGTCTAAAAACATAGCGTAGGATGGGTGGGTGGTTTGGGGAGATAGAAAAGAAAAAAAAAACCACCTGTTCTTGCAACTCTGTGTGCTGTTATTTTTAATGTAATGCATTTAAACTGTTGTGACAGCCCTGATATGGTCCTTTGCGGTCGACTAGGCTATAAACAACATTCCCTTATCTTATCTATTTAATCTGTTGATCTAAAAAAGCAAAAAGCCTAAAACTTTCCTTTAATGATACTTAAGTAATAGTAAAAAACATTGCTAGAAGTAAAAATCTCTCTCTCTCTCTCTCTCTCTCTCTCTCTCTCTCTCTATATATATATATATATATATATATATATATATATATATATATATATATAATCAAGAATAAAAATAAATGCCAAATAACATTGCAAGTGCTCCCCAAGGGGTCGAGCATTTTAAGAATTTTATTAGCGCTTTGAAACAGATCTCTCTCTCTCTCTCTCTCTCTCTCTCTCTCTCCATCCTATATATATATATATATATATATATATATATATATATATATATATCAAGAATATCACTAAAATGCCTAATAAAATTCCGAAAGTGCTCAACCCCTTGGGGGAGCAACATCGAGCCATATAAACAGATCTGTTGATTTTAAAACTTCCTTTTACCATCCTATTTTTAATATATATATATATATATATATATATATATATATATATATATATATATATATATATATATATATAATCATAAATACCACTAATAGGCTTGGTAAAATTTAGGATGATTTTTGGGTCGCCTACCGCCTAGAAGGCATGTTAGTGGTATTTATGATAATTGCTCCTCACGTTTAGCACTGTGCCTGATGAATTTTTAAATGGAGGAAATCAATTTTAGACAATCAACAAAAAATATACCGTTCTCCAACCAACAATCTTACTTAAAAAGATTAATAGAACAAACCGAAAAATTCGTACGAAACATGAGATGAAAGTGTTTTTCTCCCTGAACCCGAATGCAAAAAAAAAGAGGACAAAAAGCACATATGGCTTCAAATCATGGCGATCTCCACCGGCCATAGACGGAATGAATCTTTCGAGGATAAAATGAAAAGAGTGATAGCCAATATTGAATTAAAAAAATCTAATAACGATTTCCAAACATCACTAAAAAATGAAAAAAAACAAATACAAAATGACAAAAAGATATTCGTGAAGGCTGACAAACTAGTAATTACTAAAATAAATGGAACCAAACGAGTACTCCCAACTTCTTGATAAAAACATCCAGAAAAACTACAAAAAAGCTGATAAAACTATACATGACAACATCCGTAAAAAAGAAAAAGAACTTGTACATCGCATGGATCTAAGTGACAGGGTGAAAAAACAACAACAACAAAAGAAGCCTTTATACCCTTAAAGACCATAAGCCTAATTTCCACAATAACCCAACATGCAGACTAATAAACCCATCTAAATCTGAACTGGGTAAAATAAGTAAGAAAATTTTAGAAAAAGTAATAAAAAAACGTAACGTAAAAAACACTGAATACAGCCTCTGGAAGAACACATATGAAGTTATCCAATGGTTAAAAAAAACTTTAACAAACAGAATACAGTATTCATCACATTCGACATAGTAGACTTCTATCCATCCATAGATGAAGAACTACTCACCAAAGCGCTGAAATTTGCCAGTAAACACACAGACATAACAGGGTCAGAAATGGAAATCATTCTTCACACCAAGAAAACTTTACTCCATAGCAAAAAAATGAAACCTGGATCAAGAAAACGAACAAAAACTCAACATTTGATGTGACCATGGGATCGTACGACGGTGCCGAAACATGCGAACTGGTCGGACTGTTCATGCTATCCAACATCCAGAAACAACTCGGAAAGCAAGTCGGACTATACAGAGATGACGGCCTCGCTGCACTAACCAACAATCCAAGAACCATCGAAAACAAGAAAAAAAGAACTGTGCAAAATCTTCCAAATCAAAACCTAAAAATCACCATCGAAGCAAATAAAAAGGTAGTGAACTACTTCGACAATACGCTTGACCTCAACAACCACATATATAAACCATACAAAAAAACTAATGATACACCCATCTATGTAAACATCAAAAGTAACCACACCATCCATACTAAAAAACTATACCAATGGCATGTACAAGAGATTATCTAATTTGTCATGTAACGAAAGAGTATTCAACAACGCAGCAGCAGAATACCAAGAAGCGTTGCAAAAAAGTGGTTACAACTACAAACTACAATACAGCCCAGATAACAACATGAACAAAACAAGAAAAAACAGGAAAAGGAAAATCACATGGTATAATCCTCCATATGATGGAGAGAGTAAAAACAAACATAGGGAAAGAATTTTTTTAAATTTTGACAACATTATTCCCAAAAGAACACAAACTGTCCAAAATATTCAACAAAAACACCATCACACTATCATATTCATGTATGCCTAACCTTAAAAATATAACTGATTCATCCAACAAAATGAAAAGCAACACAGTAAAGAAGGGTGAAGAAAGGAAATCTTGCATCTGCACTAAAAAAAAAAAAAAACAGTGTCCCTTAAGCAACAAATGCTTCTATAATAACATTGTATACCAAGCCACTGTGACATCAGAAAATGAAAAAAAAAGAAAATATATAGGGATTACTGAAAAAACACTTCAAAAAACTAGATACGCAAACCATAAACAGTCATTCAATAAAAAAAAAAACACAAAAAACAAACAGAACTGAGCAAATACATTTGGAGACTTAAAAATTGAAAAATAAACTATAATATATCTTGGAAAATCATAAAAAGGGCATCATCGTGCAATAATATTTCAAAAAGATGCAACCTATGTTCAACAGAAAAAAGGTTAATACTATGTAAACCACACTGAGCAACTCTAAATTCTAAAGTAGAAATAGTAAACAACTACAGGCACAAATGGAAATCGTATTCAGCAAACGCACCCTGAATAACAACCTGAAACCCCAAAAAACACGTGCAACCAACCCGCACGTGCAAGCAGTGACATTGGGCCCTACAAGTTATATAAACATCGGCGGTAGGCGATCCAAAAACTTATCCAGAAGAGAGCTGTGTGCTCGAAACAAATTTGTAGAGTTTAGAATTCCTTTAATACCTTGTTGTTATATATATATATGTGTATATGTATATATGTGTTTATGTGTGTGTGTGTGCGCGCGCGCGCGCGCGTGCAAACCGACGAGAAATGAATACAGCAATTAGATAATCAATGTCTAAGCCTCGACAGGTTCGAAGTGTGGTGTAGATAATTGATCAAATAAGCATATGTGTGTGTATGTATATAGTGTGTGTGTCCATACGTGTGCGTGTGTGTGCGCGCGTGCGTGTGCGTGCGTGCGTGTGTGCATGCGTGGGGTGCATTCCTGCGTGAGAACATAACTGTGTATATACATGTATGTGTGTGCATATGCGTGTATCCCTGTAGTTTTTTTTTTTTTTAATAAAATGGCTGCTGATCATATGATATTAGTCGTAACTTATTACAAGACAAAAATTAACTATAAGTAGAATAAACTACAAAAAAAAAACGCATAAAAAATAGACAGAAAACAGAATCGGATGAATAAAAAAAAAAGTAAAAAATAATACGTGAAATAAGTAGATAAAAAAAAAAGATTTATAATCTGTGTTGAAAACACTTTCCCGTTATATTTTCATTTTTATTCTCTCTCTCTCTCTCTCTCTCGAGAGAGAGAGAGGGGGGGAGAGAGAGAGAGAGATGACGACGACGACGACGAGGAGGAGAGGAGAAGGAGGAGGAGAAAGAGAATGAAGGCGAGGAAGACACCTGGAGAATGATGAATAATAAACGAGATGGTTTGAGCAGAACGTGCGGAGGATGACTGATAGACAGGAACGGATGTGCAACACGTAAAAACCGATGAACGGTAGAGGCGGAGAAAAAGAGAACGTGGTAATGAACAACAACGGTCGAACGGAGAAGACGACAACGACTGGAGAAGGACCAATGATGGACCGGAGGGGAGAAGAGAACGCCAGGACGATAAATGAAGGATGGGCCTGGAGAGAAAAGAAAAGATCATGAGACTGATGACTGATGGACAGAATCCCAGAATGATGACTGATTAACGGCAGATCTTGAAGCATGCCAAAATGACGGACGGACGGAATGAAATGAACGTGGGACGGAATGGCAGACGGGGAGAATAGAAAATGTGGTGATCGTGAATGGCAGACGGGGTAGAATAGGAAAATGTGGTGATTGTGAATGGCAGACGGGGTAGAATAGGAGAACGCAAGTGTGATGAATGATGACGAGTAACGAACAGTGGAAGTGTTATGAAAATGGATGGTGGACGGAATGAGGAGAAAAGAGCATGCTAATGGTGAATGTTAGACAGGATGAAAATTAGAGTATGAAAACTTTGAGAAAGAGTTTGATAACAACCACACACACAAAAAAAAAACTTTAAATCTGTGAAAATTTTACCAACGCAAATTAAAGTCAGCACCACTCAGGACGAAGACGTTGACTGTTTCATGCAAAAAGAAAAATCATCATAAGAAGACAGAACTTTCTTTGAGCTCTACAACAAACAGAGCAAAAGAGATCCAAGTTTGCTAACAGTTCAGGATTCATCAAATGGAGATGACTTTCCAACACTCTATCGAAGACGTCGCAGTAGCAAGTGAAGTCGCTGAAACATGGCAAAGTTGCAAGCATTGACAACATCCCTCAGAACACTGGAATATTAACTGCCCTCTGCAACCACATCTGGCACACTAGCGAGTGGCTAACGCCAAAGAAACTCGACCATTAATCGCCACACTTCCGAAGAGAGGAAATCCCTAACATGGCCAGAACAACCGCAAGATCAATGAAATCTGCAATGTAAACAACGTAATATCAAAAGTCATTCTGAATACATTACAGTTATTATATTTGAAATGCTGAAGTATCATCGAACAGAACTGTAACCTTTCGCCCAAACTCCTGCAACAGTAGGAGGAATCCTATCATGTCTTCACAGACTTAAAAAAGGCGTTTGGCAGAGTCTGTTCAGAAATGCTATAGGCCGTTGTGAAGAAATTTGATGTTCGGGACAAAGTGATCAACAACAACAACAAAAGTACACATCAGAGTGACTAGTGCAGTACTCACAAAGGGCGCGACTGGAAAACGGTCCATATATCAGTTAGGATTCTCCCGACTACCTTTCAACATAGCCCTGGAATGCATCATGAATGATCCACTTGAAGGTCATGTCAACACAATCAGCACTGCAAGAAGAACTACTATCACGAACCTTCACTTTGATGATAAATTCGATGGCCTGGCGGGCACTGAACAAGAACTCATTAAGCTTGTTAAAACTCTGGATGAACATCTTTGTGACATAGTATGGATATCAACACCGAGAAGACAAAGCTAATGGCCATCCACAACGCCACCTCCAGTTCCGATACAACAACAGATAGAAGCCAGGAACTGTTAAAGGATTCATGTATCTGGGATTCATTTCAGCTAGGAACTGTTAAAGAGTCTGGGATTCATTTTCAACGATGGGGATCATTAATTCAAATATCCTCTCCAGGAGCAGCAAAGATATGAGTTCCGTTCAGACTTAACCCTGCATGGAAAGACAGAAACATGTCAGTAAAACACAAAACTGGCTCCTTCATGCACGGGAGCACGGGTGTATTTCATTTTCCTATGTGCATACGCGACATGGACCTGGAAGAAAGAACCCAACCACACCACAGAAACGCGGTGTCATTGCAAGACATACGATTGATATACTGATTTCATATCACCCATGAACAAGTGCGCCAGACCATCGAACAGCACATCGGGGGCCATACGAAGATTGCTGACACCAGCAAAGCAAAGAAACTAAGTTGGCATTGTCATGAAGATCCAAAGGCCCCGCTGAAATAAACATCCAGGAAAGTGTTGAAGGAGCAAGACCAAGGGGAAGACAGAAAAAACTGGACTGACAACATTGCAGAATGGACAGGGAAACCGGCTGTGGAGACCAGGGCCTCAGAACACAGCCGACAGAATTGGAGGAATCTGGTGAACAGTTCTTCAGTGAGATGCCCCAGTGACTTCACACGGACCTGGGACAAAGAAGTGGATATTAGTGATACCAAGACAAAAATTTTTCATTTTTGCATTTTCTTAATGAAGAACTGTGCTTGATTCTAGGATTGAGCCATCTGTTAACATTTTTAAAGAAAATGTGGATACACGATTTTTATACGTTTTTGAGTCTCAGAAAATTAAAAAAAAAAAAAGTTTGCGTTATCATCTTTCTCAGATAATAAAATGTTAACGTTTTCACCTGTCTCCATTACAACATAAAAATCATCAAAATTGACCTTTTGGTTCTCTTTGTGAGGAATGAGAAGGGCACTATTGAACTGCAGCTGATGAAAAACAGATGAAAGAACGAAGTTGCATTTTTTGTATAATTCATTACTATGATTTTTTCTGGAGAGTGACAGCGTGTCTCTAACTCTTTTCAGACACTCGTTGCCAGAGTGTAAGAACACTTTCTTTGTTTCTGAATTTAAAAAAAAAGACTTCGAATTAAAACGATAAACTTTGACAACTTACCGTATTCTGAAAAAGATAGTAAGCCAGCTTCACGGTATGAATTCAACATAATTTGTATGCACTGGATTGCTAAGAGCTAATTCAAGGGCTCTGCAGTCCGTAGATTTGTTTGTTTTAGTCAACAAGATGTGCGGGGTTGAAAAACAAACTTCTTATTCTTAAATCAGTTTTGATCGGACGAGGTTGGTGACTGCGGTAACGGAGTTTTTGTTGTTGTTGTTTGTACCTTGATCCTATCAATTGCTGTCAAAATTTTTGACCTTTTCCTTGC
>JADBJO010001087.1:411337-416337 GCA_016801955.1 Conus betulinus
CAACTCTTGATATCAGACGATAGATCGTTCTCCAAGAATATCTTTTCAACGCCTCTGCTTTTTCAAAAGGTCTCATGCTAAAAATGCTTCGCAATTTCATAGGATGCGATGGCAGTTTATAATCATTTTTAATTTCTCAGAATTTCCCACACGTTTATTGCGGAATTTTGGATTCGGATATTTCAGAATGACGAAAACACACACAAATACATACAATTCTGGTTTTAGCAACAACTCTACTGCTATGATTTAATGTGAAAACGATAAGTGACAAAAAGGAGAACATGAAAATGATGAATAACTGCCGACAGATGAGCGTGAAATTGAAGAATAATCGACGATAGAAGAACGTGTAAAACGATGAACGACTGGCGGAAGAAGACTGAGGAAACAATGACTGACTGACTGGAGAAGAATGTGAAAAGGAACGATGAAACTCTGAAGTGGCAAGTGACGCATTGCAAAAGAACATGAAAAGGATGCATGACCGACTGGAGAAGAACCTGAAACGACGAATGAATGAATGACTGACTTTGATGAACCTGAAAATTGACGAATGACTGACTGAGAAGAACCTGAAAATCACGAATGACTGACTGAGAAAACCTGAAACGACGAATGTTGACTGAGAAGAACCTGAAAACGACGAATGACTGACTGAAAAGAACTGAAAACGACGAATGACTGACTGAGAAGAACCTGAAAACGACGAATGACAGAGAAGAACTGAAAACGACGAATGACTGACTGAGAAGAACCTGAAAACGACGAATGCGCAGAGAAGAACCTGAAAACGACGAATGAATGACGAAAATCGGAAAACGACGAATGACTGACTGAGAAGAACCTGAAAACGGCGAATGACTGAGAAGAACCTGAAAACGACGAATGCTGACTGAGAAGAACCTGAAAACGAAGAATGACAGAGAAGAACCTGAAAACGACGAATGACTGACTGAGAAGAACCTGAAAACGACGAATGACTGAGAAAGAAATTGAAGAAAACGACGATGAGAAGAGAAGAACCTGAAAAAACGACGAATGACTGACTGAGAAGAACCTGAAACGACGAATGGCTGACTGAGAAGACCTGAAAACGAACGAATGACTGACTGAGAAGAACCTGAAAAGTGACGAATGACTGACTGAGAAGAACCATGAAAACGACGAATGACTGACTGAGAAGAACCTGAAAACGACGAATGAATGTGACTGACTGAGAAGAACCTGAAAACGACGAATGATGACAGAGAAGAACCTGAAAACGACGAATGACTGACTGAGAAGAACCTGAAAACGACGAATGGCTGACTGAGAGAAGAACCTGAAAACGACGAATGACAGAGAAGAACCTGACGACGATGAAATGACTGGAGAAGAACCTGAAAACGATGAAACGACTGGAGAAAAACGTAAAAGCGATAAATGACTGATGTCACAGGAACGTGAAAATGACTGACTGACTGGAGGAGAATGTGAACACATAAATGAGTTATGTAAACTAGTGTGTGAGAATGTTTAATGGTGAACGGGGCGTGAAGACAATGTGAGCATGATGAAATAAATGACGGGAAATGGACAGGAAGATGAAATGGGATGGGAGAAGAACGAGAGAAAGAAAGTAAAAAAAAAATGTTCGCACGAGATAATAAGAACATACGAACTTATGATGTGTATGGGATGAAAACGGAATGTAAGAATAGTGAAGGGCGTATGAAGGAAGTAAACGTGAATGATGAATAATGTACAATTACAAATGATAGGTGGGATGAGAAAACATAGCCATGAAGGACAGGCGAAGAGGAGAATATGAAAATGATGCACTGTGGACTGGACATTCGCACGAGAAGGATTCAGGAGAGGCAAAAAGGCCAGAGCAGAGATAATGATGGACTGAATGAAAACAGAACAGCGCGAGAATGATCCAGTGATGGTCAAACTGGGGCGGGGGGGGGGGGGTGTGTGAAACGAAAGAACAATACAGTTTTCACAAGGTTGATTAAAACAAGAAAAGGTGAAAATGTTGAACAGGGGACGGGACAAGAAGAGAGGGAGAGAGAGAAAAAAAAATTTTCAGAACGATGGACTGCATAAAATCATAGTGTCTGAATGATTCAATAAAGGAAGAAATAGATATGAAGTGATGACAAGAATGATGAAAATGGACACAATGAGGAGAAGAAAACGTGAACTGGACCAGATGGACAGAGAAGAACGTGAAAATGATGTGCAATGGACGGGGAAAGAACGTGAGAAATTTCAATGATGGACAGGACAAGAAGTAGCGAATGACAGACGGGATTAGAAGAATGAGAGAGACCTTAATGGAAGGGATGATCTATGAAGAACAAGAACAGGAGAATACAAAATATGACGAAGGAAGGGAAGAATATGAATAATAGACACAATGAAAACAAGAAACCGTGAATATTCTGACGAAATGACAGGAATGAGAATGTGGTGAATGATCGACGGGACTAGAACACGGTAGGTATGAAGGGACTGAGTAAAGATCTTGAGAATGACGAAAGAGGGACAACAGGAGACGGAAAAGGTGTGAAATGCGGACGAAAGAAAAACTAATGAATGGTGAAAGACAGGGGAAAGGGAGAACGCAAGATAATGATAAAAGAGGGATGGGAGAAGAACGTCAAAATGATGAAAAAGTAATGGGAGACTAGTTAGTTACTACTTAGTTAGGCCGATCTCCCGATCGAGCCTCTGTGACGTACTCCTTCCAGTTGCTCCTGTCCAACATAGCTGCCTTGATCTCATCGATGTTTTCGAGGCCAGTGTCCCTTTTTTGAGATCAATGAAGACTAACGTGTGAGTGATGAAGGGCATTTCGGGTGTGACGGTAAGAAACTGAGGATGGCGCATATGGTCCCGATTGGAAGAAAACGGGCAAACGCGAAAATGATACAAGAATGGACGAAGGGAGAACATGATATAAATAATGACCGAGATTACTGAAGCGTCAGAATCATGAACAGGGGTGAGATGACAAGGGAAAGTGATATCCATGAACGAGAGGTGAAAAGTAGAATGTGAGAACGATAAATGATGTATGACAGATGACGGACAGAGTTGTGGATGGGAATATAACGAGAGAGTGATGAAGGACGGGATAAGAAGGAAAAGAAGAGTGTGAGACCATTGGATTAATGAACGCTAGACAGCGTGGGAATGGTGCAAGCGATGGCCAGAATAAAACAAATGAAACGAGGGAATTATGAGTGTTTGGAAACAGAGAAGAGGAGAAGTTGATAATGATGAATCGGAAACTGCATGAGAGAAGGAAGATAAGAGGGGCAGAACGTGTAATCATGGCGTACATGAAAATTGGACACCGTAAGAGTAATCCAAAGATGAATGGAAATGAGAAGTGAACGAGAGAAAAATGAATGCTGGACGCGATCAAAAAGGAGGAGAACGAGATGACGAATGACAGACGAAATTAGAGAAGCGAAAGGTGGATTGGTGATTGACCTAGATGATGAAGAGGATGACACAAAACTGATAAATGTAGAACGAAGGGGAAACGTGAAAATGATGAATGGTGGTCTAGCGGGAAAGTTGTGAATGATGAATACTGGACATGGAAAACGTGAGAGTAAAGCATTTTGGAGATGAGGGAAACATGAGAATGGTGAATGTTGGACGGGGGAAAACGTGAGAATAATGATGTTTGACCGGGAGAAACATGAGAATAATGAATGTTTGATTGGGGAAATGGTGAAAATGATGAATGTCGGATGGGGGAAAGGGCGACAATAATGAATGTTGGACCGAGGCAAACGTAAGAATGATGAGTGTTGGATGTAGGAAACGTAAACACGAAACATTCGGAGTGGCGGAAAATGTGAGAATGATGAACATTGGGCGTAGGAAAAAGGAAAACGTGAAAACGAGGAATGCTGGACTGGGGAAAAAGACAAGAATGATGAGTCGGGGTACTTAAGGCGAGGGGGGGGGGGGGTGAGTTGAAACTCGAGAATGATGAATGCTGGACGGGAGGAAACTGAGAGAATGATGAAAGCTGAACTGGAGGGGAAGAGAAGAACGCAGGAAGATGAATAATAGACGGAAGGATGGTGAGACGCTGATGAACAAAGGACGGATGAGGAAAGCGAAGGAAAGCGAGGAGCATGAGAATAATGGTCGTAATGAAAACAGGATAGCGACAGAGCACTAGTGGGCACAATCAGCTCAGAATGAGACGGAGTGAGAAAGCGGGAACGCGTTGATAATGTATGGTTACAAGATGTGACGAAGAGAACATGAAAAAAGAGAGAAGAAGAGAACATGAAAATGCTCAGTGTAAGACAGGGGCAGAACATGACAATCGTAAATGAAGAGCAAGAGAAGAAGAGAACATGAGGACGATAACAGAGAGACGGAACGGTAACAGGGGAGCGTCACAAGGATGAATGAGGACGAGTGAAGGAAAGGAGAACGAAGATCAATGGATGTGAGAAGACAACGTGAAACGTGAAACTGAAGAATGATGCTCCACGGGAGGGAAAGAGTTTTAGAGAACGAATGATGGACAAGAGATGAACATGTGATAATATGGGCGGGTAGGAAGGGGACTACTGGATGGAGTTGAATATGGTACGTCCATCCTCACTGTTCAATACCGCCGAAAGAGAAGTAAGGGGTAGCAACTGAAATTACTTTATCAAAGTTCGAAGCAATGCAGAATCATATGTCAGCAAAGTACAAAAGGAACTGTTCGTAACAAAGAATGAAAGAGGGGGAGGGGCGGACTGCAGGACTTCAAAGACTGGAGGTGTCTTTGAAAAAGACCAGATATATATTAGAGAATGGGGAACATGGAAACTCGAATCATTATATAACAGCGGGTATGGTCGGTAAGAGAAGGGTTCAAAGAATTAAAAGGGGGGGGGGGTAGCGGGAGGAGAGAAAGTGAAAGGTCTCAGGTTCAAATCCATTAAATATTAAAAAAGAAGACAACTGCAGTGGAAAAAAAGCCAGAA
>JADBJO010001087.1:423837-426337 GCA_016801955.1 Conus betulinus
GGCAAAATAAATGTGGACATTATGACGAAAGGAAAGACGTGAGAGAACATGGGATTTTTAGGACATTCTGAGGTACCAACAATAGCTTAAAGCATAATAAGTAAGAAATCATGGATCGGAGTGAAGACATCATAAAAAAAAAGAAAAGAAAGATGGGGACGTGAAAGGGAAAAAAACCGTCTTGTGAAAGAAAGATAAATGAGGACATCATTAGAGAAGACACATGGATGGGGCAACATGAGAAAGATGACGATGTCACTAGAAAGGAAAGATGAGGATATCGTGAGCGAACGCAGAAGATGACATGATGAGAAAAAAATAAATGATAATATATTGAGAAAGAAAAGATAGACAAGTATCATGTGAAAAAGGAAAACACATGAAGACATCATGTAACGGAAATATGGATGAGAATATTGTGCAAAAGGAAATCATGACAAAAGGAAACATGGATGGGGACTTCATGAAAAACCAGATATGAATGGGGACATCATGAAAATGGAAAGATGGATGAGGAAATGGTGAGAAAGGAAAATTCATAGGTCATGGTAAGAAAAGAAAGGTGACGAGGACGATTAAGGGGATATGGATGAGGACATCGGAAGGGGGGAAAATGAATGCGGAAATCATAAAAAGGAAAGATGGCTGAAGATATCAAGACAAAGGCAAGATAGATGAGAATAGCAGGAGAAAGGATTGATCAATAAGGACATTACGAGAAAGATGGCTGACGACATCGTGGAAAAAAGGAAAGACGGATGTAAACATTATGAGGAAGGAAAAATGGATGAGGGTGTCGTGAAATGAAAAAATGGATGATCACATAATGAAAAATGATAAATAGCTGGTTATATCACGAGGAGGGAAAAATGAGGTTATCATAAAGGTACACTTGGCCATAGTGAGAGAAAGGAAAATAGATATAGACATTATTAGAAAAAACGAAGATGAACAAGAACATCACGAAAAGGACCGATAGAGAAGAAGAGTCCTAAGGACGGAAATATGGATAAGCATCTTTTGCAGAAGGAAAATGGAATAGGAAATGGTGAGAAAGAAAAGATGGTTACTGGCAATAAAACAGTACAGACGAGGACATTTTGACAACTAAAGACGTGTGAAGGTATGCTGTAGAAGGAAAGATGGATGAGGACATCATCACAAAGGAAAGACTGCTGAACGATCAAGGGAAAGAAAAGATAGCAAAGGATATGGTGAGACAGGAAATATGGGAGAGAAATAGACGACGAAGGAAGATGAACTAGGGCAGAATGAAAAACGAATGGTGTATAGGGACATTATGAGAACAGGAAAGATGCACAGAAGATATCACGAGAAAGGAAAAGGGGGAAAGACTCCAGGGGGGAATGACTCCAGGAAAGGAAAGATGGTTGAGGATATCATCAGAAAGGAAAGATGGTTGAGGATATCATCAGAAAGGAAAAATGGTTGAGGATATCACCAGAAAGGAAAGATGGTTGAGGATATCACCAGAAAGGAAAGATGGTTGAGGATATCATCAGAAAGGAAAGATGGTTGAGGATATCATCAGAAAGGAAAGATGGATGAGGATGTCATCAGAAAGGAAAGATGGTTGAGGATATCATCAGAAAGGAAAGATGGATGAGGGTGTCATCAGAAAGGAAAGGTGGATGAGGATATCATCAGAAAGGAAAATTGGATGAGAACGTCATGAAGCAGTAAAGATTGTTGAGAACATCATGAGAAAGGAAAACTGGATGAGGTCATAATGAGAAAGAAAAAATGGATAGTGACATTATGAGAGAGGGACGATGGTTGAGAATGCAATGACAAAGAGAGATAGACGAAGACATTATGAGAAAGTAAAAATGGATGATATTACATGAAAGGAAAGATGGTTGAGGTCATTATCAGAAAAGAAAAAATGGATGAGGACATTATGAGAAAGGAAAGATGGTTGAGGACATTATAAGAAAGGAAAGATGGATGAGGACATCATCAGAAAGGAACAAATGGATAAGGACATTATAAAAAGGAAAAATGGATGGATAAGGACATCATCAGAAAGGAAAAAATGGATGAGGACATTATGACAAAAAGGAAAGGCATTATCAGAAGGACATTATGAGAAAGGATAGATGGGATGAGGACATTATGAAAAGGGGAAAGATGGATGATGCAAAAGGAAAGGCGAATGAGACATTATGAGAAAGGATAGATGGGTGAGAAACGAAAGGGGGAAAATGGATGAAGGCTGTAAGAGAAACGAAAGATGGATGACGAGATGTTTTTTTCGGTCGAAGAGACTAACAGTTTTGTGAGAAGAACAGGCGGATGAACATATTAAAAAAAGAAAGAAAGATGGGCGAGGATATCATGACACAGGAAAGATGGATGAGGGCATCATGAGCTGGGCATATAAGCACATGGTGAGACAAGAAGACAGGTCAGGACATTGTGAAGGAGGAAGGATGGGTGTGTACAAATAAAAAAGGAAAATGGAGGACATACAAAAAAA
>JADBJO010001087.1:431337-436337 GCA_016801955.1 Conus betulinus
CCCCCTCCCCCTCCCTCCGGCTTTTATTACCTTTCAGAATATAAAGTCTCTCTTCACCCCCCCCCCCCCCCCCCCCTCCTTTCCTCCCAAGCATTCTTACGAAAATTTGGGAAAAATGCCCCCCCCCCCCCCCCCCCCCCATCCCCTACTCCCTTTTCACCTGAATTTCGAACATGTTGCAAGACAAACCACCTCTCCCGCTCCTCCCGCTTTGATTCAAACTCGGGAGACTCCTGTAATGTTTTCATCGGTTTCAGTCCAACCATTTATATGGAGAAAGATTAACGTCACTCACTATCAGAATATAGGCCATGTTTTGAATGATCCTTGCATTATTGATATTGCAGCGTTGGTTGCTCAAACTGAAGTTGCTAGATTCTACTACTTCAAATTTTTCAACTGATGTTGATATCTTAGATGTGTTTGATGGATCCTGTGAGAATCACTGTCATATGGACAGGTCTGGAATAAGCAGTCTGTGCTGTGTTCTGTACCGTAATATTGACGTGTCTGCCATTAGCAGTCTGTGCTGTGTTCTGTACCGTAATATTGACGTGTCTGCCATTAGCAGTCTGTGCTGTGTTCTGTACCGTAATATTGACGTGTCTGCCATTAGCAGTATGTGCTGTGTTCTGTATCATAATATTGACATATCTGGCATTAGTGGGTCGGTGTTATGTTCTGTACCATGGCATGTCTGGCATTGGTGGTCTGTGCTGTGTTCTTTACCATGATATTGACATGTCTGCCATTAGTGGTCTGTGCTGTGTTCTTTACCATGATATTGACATGTCTGGCATTAGTGGCCTGTGCTGTGTTCTTTACCATGATACTGACATGTCCTGCATTAGCAGTGTGCTGCTGTTCAGTACCATAATATTGATATGTCTGCCATTAGCAGTCTGTGCTGTGTTCTGTACCATGATATTGACATGTCTGCCATTAGCAGTCTGTGCCGTGTTCTGTACCATAATATTGACATGTCTGGCATTAGTGGTCTGTGTTATGTCCTGTATCATAACATGAACATGTCTGGCTTTAGCGGTCTTTGTTATGTTCTGCACCAGACTATTGCAAAGTCTGGCACCAGAGTTCTGTGTGTGTATGTGCTGTCCACCTCAGGCGTACCACAAGGCCAACGACGAACGGAAGCATTACGTGTTGGAGATCAACGGGGCCAAGGCCACATGGGTCAGATGAAGAGTCGGCAGCAGAAGGGACCGGGCACTGACCACGACGGCAGCAGTACGGCACGGACCTACAGAGACCCCACGGGGTAAGGACTCTGGCTCCTGAAAGCTGGAAGTGATGGTTATTCAGTCTTCCTTTCTCTTGTCTGTTTTCAAACCTTCTGAGCATCCTCAAAGATAGTTTGTATTGATGATTGTTCAGTTTTAGAGTTTGTCACCGCCGTTCTTAATTTCTTTTCTTTTCGATTTAAAGAAAGGCTAGCACCTGACAGGGAGCAGTTGTATCCCTTGACATGTTAACGGTATGCTCTGTGCGTGCCTGTATCCTATGTGAACACAGCGCACGCTTCCGTGGGTGGCGCAGGATTGCTCCCAGCTGGTTTGTTCGGCAGTTGGACAATACTTCTATTGGTCCCCTGCACTTTCGGGTGTTTTACTTTTTCTTCTTCAGGCAGGGTAAGTCTTGCTCCCTTGATGACATGAAGAGATGCCCAAACCAATGCTGCTGTCGACACCGAATCGCCTGGCAGAAATGACAACACACAGCACACAGAACAAACAAGGAGACACCCCCCACCCCCACCCCACCACCCACCTCCACCCCCCTCCAAAAAAGGGAGCAAGAGATACCTTACTTGTTCTTTAATGACTATTTACTGTTTCCTGCGTCATTTAAGATGTCCTTTTATTTCCAGGGTTCTCACTGAACGCATGCGGTAGTTGTACCAAAATTCGTTTTTCATCATTTTGTTTTTAAATTTTCAGTCTCTCCACTGTATTCATGTGGTAATTTGTACACAAGAAAAAAATACTGCCTTTAATACTCCACGTTCATAAAGCGCGTTAAATAAAAACAGAGCAAAGGCGGTTATTCTGTCACATAGGTAGTGATAAACTTGACACATAAAGACTCGTGAAAGACATTTCAGCACTATGTAAAGTAATACATTATTCCATTTTGAAATTGTATAGGAAACACACACACACACACACACACACACACACACACACACACACACACACACACACGCACGCACGCACGCACGCACGCACGCACGCACGCACGCACATGCAGAGACAGACAGACTGACAGACAGAGGTGTGTGTGTGTGTGTGTGTGTGTGTGTGTGTGTGTGCGGGGGGGGGGGGGGGGGGGGGGGGGGGGGGCTCCTGAAGTATGACAGAGAAACCGAGACAGCGGCACTCAGATAAACAGACAGGCAGACAGACGTCAGAGACAGATTGACAGATAGACAGAGGACAGACAGACAGCATTGACAAACAATCATTTTCTGACAGATAGACAAAGGTGAGTGACTGACGATCCTCTTTAACACACGAAAACAGCCCCTAAACCATTAACACTAAGAAACCTTCCACAGTGATTGTCTGTCTACCCACCGTTGGTTCCAGGAACATTCCCAATGACCAGAGGATCATCGACCCCAAGAGAGGCCCCATCAGGAAGACCGCAGGGGTCAAGAACCTGCCAAGTCTGGAACCGGAATATTGATCTTCTCTGAAGGGCACCAGTCAGTCTCCCGTCATTTGACATAGCTCCTGATTTCTCTCAGCTTCTGATGTACAGAACATTGTCTTAAACGCACTCTGACGCACTTGTGCACATGCATTATTGTACATGCGTGTTACTATACGCATGCATACAGAGACTGGCATGTAAACCATACACAGATACACACGCACTCGTGCTCGCAGTGTATACGCATGTGTGCGCTTGTGCGCGCGCACACACACATACACAGGCTCACACACACACACACACACACACACACACACACACACACACACACACACACACACACACATAAAGACACACATGCGAGCGCACGCACGCGAGCATGAGTGCGCATACATAGGTACTCGTAGGTACGCATGCGCCTACATCATATAGCTAGACAGACAGACAGACAGACAGACAAGGGTGTGTGTATGAACGGGGTGTGGAACAACGTAGTCATGAAAAAGAACGGACCATAAGAGTAAAGACAGACAGAGGGGGGGGGGGGGGGGGGGGGGGGGGGGGGGGGGGGGGGGGGGTTAAAAACTGAGGAAGCAGGTGAGGGGATAGTTGGGGGAAGGGGGGGGGGGGGGGTCAGAGAGACAGATCAAGAGAAAGAGTGGGAGGCAGGATGGAGAGCATGCTGGAGATGGGGAATGGTGAGAAAAAAAAAACAGAGAGAGAAGGGATGGAAGATAGGAAGAGAGACAGTGGGTGGAGAGGGAGAGAAAGATGGGAGAAACAGGAAAGACAAGAGGCAGTAAGAAAATGTATGACAGGGAGTGTGGGGGTGGGGGGAGGGAGATGGCGGATACCTACATAGAAAGGATACAGGATGCAAGAAGAGAGACAGTCTGTGAGAGAGTGAGGGCTATGGTGAACACATAGAAAGGACGGGGGAGGGGAGGGGAGGGGGGGTCAGAAAATAGACGGTGTGGGAGAGGTGGGGAGGGGAGATTAGGAAGTACTTACGAATGTATGCACGTGCACGACTGGTTGAGTGCATGTGTACATGCATGCATGCATGCATGTGTGTGTGTGTGTGTGTGTGTGTGTGTGTGTGTGTGTGTGTGTGTGTGTGTGTGTGTGTGACGTAATAAAATAAATTGTAAAAAAAAAACCCAAGAAATAAAGAATCGAAAGTATCTATCCTGTTTGCCTCCACTCGCCTTGAGCAGAATCCATGTTGACTAAGATAGCATTGTCCAAGGCATCTCAGACAACAATCCATTGTCACAAGACACAGCCTAGCTGGGATTCTTTCGTTTATTTCTTTCGCGTTCCCGGTCTTGCTAGATCTTCAATCCATTTAGTAAGGCCAAGTCAGCAGTCCTCCGCAGCGACCCCACCGGTCCCCACAGCTTTCCCCCTGGACCTCGACCGGACTGGGTCACATCAGGCATCTCAAGACTTCAAAGAGGGGCAGCACTGCAAGATTCGGGTGGGAGTTTTGGAGTCTGTGCCACAAGGGCGCTGGTCAGTGTGAGAGAGTTTGGGACGTGAGAGAGATGGGACAGGAGGTGTCAGAGTCATGTTCGCGGCCTGAAGACGGTAACTTGAGCTGCTCTGTCGAGTTGGTGGATGCTGTCCTCTTCGGTCCCGATGTCCAGGCGTTGGCGTCACGTTCTTCTGAAGGCGTTCCTTGGGACGGCTTTTGCTGGCTGGAATGAAATGCTACTCAGAGAGAAGTGGATGGGGGGTCACGGAGAGGGTGGTGGGGGCGGGGGGGGGGGGGGGATGGAAGGAGGCGAAGGTTGAGAACATGAACAAGAAACTGAGCTTAAAAGTGACAGAAAGGTGTAACAAACTGACAAGGATATTTTTAAGTGCCACGTTGTTGCACACCGCATGTGTATTTCAAGTCATTACTCTTTTTTCATCAAGCACATTTCATGGATCACAATCTTCGAAGGTACAGATGTGAATGACGCTTGTATATATGTCGTGTAAAATACCTGCGAATATTCTTTAAACTGCATAACTCTTTCCAAGTATAATTTTTATCTTGACCTTGTCATTTGACCTTTTTTTTCTCTCAAAGTTGTGGTTAACAGTTACGTCTAAATTATTGATCGATTTAAATTTCTTCAGATGCCAATGACTGCTGATGCGCGCGCGCATGTGTGTGTGTGTGTGTGTGTGTGTGTGTGTGTGTGTGTGTGTGTGTGTGTGTGTGTGAAGGAAAAGTACATGTGTATGCCATCTCCCTTGTGATTTTTTTTGCAAGACTGACTTTCTCAACGCGATGATGGTTGATCTCCTCAGCTGTATCTCACAATGTTCTTTCTGTT
>JADBJO010001087.1:441337-443837 GCA_016801955.1 Conus betulinus
TTTGGTGTGTGTGTGTGTGTGTATGTCCGTGAAAATGTGTGTGTGTGTGTGTGTGTGTGTGTGTGTGTGTGTGTGTGTGTGTGTGTGTGTGTGTGTGTGTGTGTGTGTGTGTGCGTGTGATGTGTGAGAGAGAGAGAGAGACAGAAAGAGAGAGAGAGTGTGTGTGTGTATGTGTGTGGTGTGTGTGTGTGTGTGTGTGTGTGTGTGTGTGTGTGTGTGTGTGTGTGTGTGTGTGTGTGTTTTCCCGCGCGCGGGCGCGTTCTACACATACATAAAAGTATACACGCATACACTGGATTTCTAGACGCACGTGCCCAGAATCTGTCAGTTTTTTTTCTCCCAAGACTGTTTTGGTATTTACACAGACGTCAATAGAGGTACATGTTTCACCACACAGTTAGTGTCTTCTGATACGGCTTGTTGTTCAGGCCTGTCGCGGCATTTTCGCAAACGTCGATGCAGGTGTATGTTGCACAACACTAAAAGTAGTTTGCTTCGTTCTCCGCCGTCAGTCACTCCATTTTGAAACTAACAGTATCTAGCTTTGTGGTGCGGCGTGTTCTGTCCACCACACGGGTATTTGGCAATCTGCCACTCCCGACTCTCCTGCGGGCGGTTGATAGTTGCTGGTTGTGCCTGCTTGTGCGTGAATACGTGTGATGCGTACGTGTATATGGACGCCTCTCTCTTGTGAATCTCTGTCTCTTTGTCTCTGTTTCTCTCTCTATGTCTGTCTCTCTCTCTTCTATAACGGATCCCCCCTCTCTCTCTCTCGTTTGCTCTCTCTCTCTCTCCACGTCTATAATGGATCCCCTCTCTTTCTCATACACACATATACACACACACGCTCCCTCTGTCTCTCTCTCTCTCTCTCACACACACACACACACACACACACACACACACACACACACATACACACACACTCACGTACACACACACACACACACACACACACACACACACACACACACACTGTGTGTGTGTGTGTGTGTGTGTGTGTGTGGGTGTGTGTGAGTAAAAACACTGGCTTTAATGAAGAAGAAGAAAAAATAAGTCTTAACTTTCAAGGGTTTTTTTTTGGCAACCAGCCCTGAACGGCAAGTCTCTGAACGTCAGTCAATAGCTCCAGCACTTCAGCGCGAGTTTGACGGGCGACATCACCAAACCGTCGCCTGCTGTATGTTACCAAGTCATCGACGTGCCTGTCATTACAAGTCGAGGCAAGTCACGTCAGTCAGCGACGCATGTCGTCACCATCGTACCACCAACGATCGCGCCATTCACCGCCCCACCACCAGCCCTGAGACGAGTCTCGTCGACACGAGAACTCGCAAGGTGGCCGGCCACACGCCACAATTAGGATTTGGCTGTACCAAAGTACGATAAGAATTATAATCCATATCAGCGTTTTGAGGCCTAACATAAACTTGAGCCTGCATTTGACATTAAATTGATGATTGATCAGAAGAACAACCTCCCATTGACCATTTCACCTTTTCTTTTTTTTTTTTTTACTTTTTTTTTTTTTTTTTTGGGGGGGGGGGGGGGGGGGTGGGGGGTGGGGGTGGGTGGGGTGTTCACCGATAATATCATTCACAGTCTTCAAGTACATGCATTTCCCCTCAGCTTACGTCACATTTTTGGCCTTTGCAACTCACCCTTCGCGCTATTTTTGCGTCACCTGGTACCCCCCCCCCCCCCCCCCCCCCCCCCCCTCGCACAAATAGTCCCATTCTTTGACTTGTAATCTGTCTGATTGGATTCACCTGACTTGTTCTTTGAATCAATGCGCTAAAAGCCTTGCTTAAACAGTTGAGTATTTATAGACTGGCACAATAAGATCGTTTTGATTTTTTTTTTTTGTTTTTATTGTGTCTGAAAGTTGATTCTTCTCTCTTTTTTCTTTCAAACGGCCATGAAAGGACAGGCCTGGTGGTTCCAAGCAGCAGACAGATTAAAATGAAGAGAATGGGGCTATTTGGGGGGGGGGGGGGGGGGGGGAGGAGCCAGCTGGCTCAAAGACAGGGTCACATGTCTCGTCAGGCCAGGGGAAGGTCATGTCTTTGAAGAATGTGAAGGATGTCATTGTGGAAATCCTCCCAAATAGGTGAAGTGATTGGTAGGTGGTGTTCTTTTGATCAGCTATCACGTTCATATCAAATGCTGGCTCAAATTTATGCCAGGCCTCAACACGCTTACATGGATTATGATTTTAGTAATTTGGTGCCAAACCTTTATTGTGGCGTGTGGCCACATTCGCCAAGCATGCGAGAACTCTCGCTACCTTGCCTACAAAACGCGCGACTGAGCCACCAACACAATTTTTTCGCCTCTGCACGCTCGAAACTCGGCTCGCAGTTTCGTCAGACTCGGTGAATGATATCTCTCCCCGCTGCGCGTGCATGCACGCACCTTCCCGGATATTCTTCGGGCCGATTCAGCCAGCGACTGTGTGTCGTGTCGTTTGCCACCTCATCTGGCTCCACGCTGGCTCACT
>JADBJO010001087.1:448837-451337 GCA_016801955.1 Conus betulinus
CACATAATATATATATATATACACACACGCACGCACACACACGCACGAACGCACGCACACACACACACACACACGCACGCACGCACCTATGCACACACACACACACACACACACACACACACACACACACACACACACACACACACACACCTTTGATTATCTTACTGATATTTTTATGTAGTAGGTTTTCTGTTTTTACTCCTTTTTCATTGCTACAACAACTATTATCATTATTATTATTATTATTATCATCATCATCATTATTATTATTATCATTAGTATTATTTTTGATTATGATGATGATGATTATTGTTATTGTGTATTATTATTATTTACATAATGATCATTATTTAACATAACTATTATTTATCATTATTATTGGTGTGTGTGTGTGTGTGTGTGTGTGTGTGTGTGTGTGTGTGTGTGTGTGTGTGTGTATCTGTCTGTCTGTCTGTGTCTGTGTCTGAGTGTGCATGTGTGTATAGATCCGTGTCTCTGTGTGTGTGAGAGTTTGTGTGACCAAGTAGTGCTGATGATGATAATGAATGTAACAGCGATGATAATGATGAAGCTGTGCTTTGAAAAAAAAATATATTCTTCGACACTTCTTTAATCTGGAAGGAAAACATACACTGCATAATTCTGTCCAGAATCATGTTTACTCACACATGAGTTAGAAGAAAAAAAAAAAATTATCGACCCATCGCAGATGACCTTGGTGATTTCAACACCACAGACCCTTCGAAGCAACCAGTGACACAGGAACATGAAAAGGCGCTGAAAGCTGAAAATGCCCCCAAAACCAAAACAAGCTTCTCTCAACTCCTGTCCGCTCCTCCATCCCCACTCCCGCCCCACCTCCCTTACCCCCCCCCCCCCCCCCCCCTCTTCTGCCATTCCCACCCCTGCATCAGCTCATCTCAACTTCTTGCATCTGCATCCTACCTACCCCTCTGCCCGTCCGCACTTGAAGACAGGAAATCTCGTGGTATCGATTTTGTCCTGTGGAGGTGAGCCTACACTGTGAGAGAGAGACGGACAGACAGATAGACAGAGAGACGGACAGACAGACAGACAGACAGACAGAGAGAGACTCCAGCAGGGAAGGGGAAGATGAAATCGATCGATTAGAATGCAGGGATCGAAAGAGGCGGAGGTGGGAGGAGACAGTGTGAGGAAGGAGGGGGGCGAAGAGAGCTTCAAGCGAGGGAGACATGAGGACAGGACCCTAGAATAACAGGGGACAGGAAGAGAGAAGAAAGGCATTCCGAACTGAGAGAGAGAGGGGGGGGGGGGAGCGGGGGGGGGGGGGGGGGAGAGGGAGGGAGAGAGAGGGAGAGAGAGAGAGAGAGACAGACAGAGAGAAGGGGGGGGGGGTTGTTGGAGAATTACAGAGACACAGAGAGAGAGAGAGAGAGAGAGAGAGAGAGAGAGAGAGAGAGAGAGAGCTGGAGACATATATATAGAGAGAGAGGTGGGAGAAAGAGAGAAAGGGAGAGGGGGGATAGAGAAAGAAAAGAGAGAGAGAGAGAGTTGGGGATATATATATATACAGAGAGGGGTGGAGAAATAGGACGAGAGAGAGATGGAGAAATAGAAAGAGGTGGAGAAATGAAGAGACAGACAGACAGACAGACAGAGAAAGTTGCAGAAATAAAGAGAGCAAGAGAGGTGGAGAAATAAAGAGAGAGAGAGAGAGAGAGAGAGAGAGAGAGAGAGAGAGTGGAGAAATAGAAAGAGGTGGAGCAATATAGAGAAATAGGGGGAGAAATTAAGAGAGAGAGAGAGAGAGAGAGAGAGAGAGAGAACATTGGAGAAATAAAGAGAGTGAGAGAGGTGGAGAAATAAAGAGAGACAGAGAGTTGGAGAAACAGAGAGAGAGAGAGAGGTGGAGAAATGAAGAGAGAGAAAGAGGTGGAGAAATAGAGTTTGAGAAATAAAGAGAGAGAGAGAGAGGGGTACAGAAATAGAGAGAAAGGGAGAGAGACAGACAGACAGACAGACACAAAGAGAAGCTGTTTGTCTCCAAGAAATAGTATTTGAGGCGTTATCATGAGACTATCTGATGGGTCGACTGGTTTCTAAGAGCGAGGAAAGCTAAGAGGGATGCAGAATGAAAGATAGGACCAACTGCAGTTGGAAGAATGCAGACGAGGAGGGGCAAGAAAAATGAGACAAGAGGCGCAGTCTCTCTGTCTGTCTGCCTGCCTGTCTGTCTGTCTTAACCTTTCACGTCTTTCACTGTCTTAACCTTTCTGTTTGTCTGTCTGTCTGCCTCTCTCTCTCTCTCTCTCTCTCTCTCTCTCTCTCTCTCTCTCTCTCTCTCTCTCTCTCTCTCTCTCTCTCCAGCCCCCACCACACATTTTCCGACCATTCACAAATGCTAATCTATCTATTTTATCGCATTGTGTCTGTCTGTCTATCTCTCTGTCTCTCTGTCTGTCTCTCTGTCTCTCTCTCTCTCTCTCTCTCTCTCTCTCTCTCTCTCTCTCTCTCCCCT
>JADBJO010001087.1:458837-466337 GCA_016801955.1 Conus betulinus
AGAATAATAAAAAAAAAAATGCGTACATTTTCTCTTTTTTTTAACAAATATATGAAACATGGCGACAAGTGACGTGTTGTTTATCGTACAAGGAAAGGATGAACAGGGAAGTCAGTCTTCTTTAGTCTGACGGAAAGAAGTCGACTGATAACGCATGCGTGGACTTTGGTTCCGCGTCTGTTCTGATTTGCGGTGACTGAAACACTTAGTCCAATCCGAACAAAGTCCCCGAGAAAGGGATGCAAACACTGTGCACTTAAGCCTTTCGAACACAAATCAAAATTGTTTCCCCTCTCGGAGACTGAAACACTTAATCCAGTCCGAACAAAGTCCCCGAGAAAGGGACGCAAACACTGCGCACTTAAGCCTTTCGAACACAAATCAAAATTGCTTCCCCTCTCGGAGACTAAAACATTTAAATTCAATCCGAACAAAGACCCCCAGAAACAGACGCGAACACTGCACGCTTAAATTTTTCAAACACAAATCAAAATTGCTTCCCTTTTCGGAGACTGAAACACTTACGTCCAATGCGAACAAAGTTCCCGAGAAAAGGACGCGAACACTGCACGCTTAAGCCTTTCGAACACAAATCAAAATTGTGCCTCCTTCGGTGACTGAACACTTCCAATCCGAGCAAAGTCCCCGAGAAAGGGACGCGAACACTGTGCGCTTAAGCCTCTCGAACACGACTCAAAATTGCGTCCCCTCTCGGATACTGTTGGGATTGTTGTCTGCGTAAACCCATTGCGTGGTCCACAAACGCAAACTATGGTTTCTCATTCTTATTCTGGTCACATTCATTGCCAGCATCCATAATTTGCCGGAACTGCAACGGGTGGAGGTGCACACTGTTGGTCCTGAGCAAGTCTAAAAAAAAACAAAAGAAGAAAAAAGGTAAACCTAAAGACGCTCGCCCATCCATAGTTGCAGGTTCGAATCCCGCGGAAGTGCCAGGCACCACAAATATATATATATATATATATATATATATATATATATAGGAGCAGAATGGCATCTATAATATAGTATAAAGGTCCTGGATGCGGACTCCTTAGTGTGAAAGGAGTTCAGAGCCAAAATGTGTGTGTGTGTGTGTGTGTGTGTGTGTGTGTGTGTGTGTGTGTGTGTGTGTGTTTGGGGGAGTGGGGTGTCTTCTCTGAAGACCTTCTGCTTTCATGCTTCCCCTTACAGTTTCTTCCTACATTGTACACAGTTTGTGTGAATAGGGGGATCCAGGCTCCAGTTAGTTCGTTTCGATGTTGACTTAGTATCGAATGAAGTTAAACCTTATTTTTACCCGCTGCAAACTTTTTTCCTACAATACTCTTCAGCATGTCGCCTGTGTGTTTTTACCACAAAACTAGGATGTCATCTCTTACATTGCTGACCGGAGCTTCTTGCAAAATGGGACGGTTCAATAAGATTCCTTCAGTGACACAGTAATATATATATATATATATATATATATATATATATATATATATATATATATATATATATATAGTCAGTAGTATATCTGTTTCGTTTCTGTTCTTTGTTTTTGCATTACCATGTGATTTCCGGCAACCATAATAAACGCACGCACCAGCCCTGGCAGTTTCTACCGTGGTGTATTTACAGCCGGATTTTGAGTCGAAAGCAATAATGTTGGCAGCCTATAGAGTTGATGAACAAGTTGTATTGTATGGTATGCTTCAAGACAATGTGTCTGCGTATGAAATGAAGTGTCTGGAATGCAGTGTAATGATTGTGTACATTAGACATGCCTTCCAATTTTGAGCAAAATAAATGTTCAAAATAAATAGATAATAAATAAGGAGATGAATGAATAAATAAATAAATAAATAAATAAATAATAAGTAAATAAATGAATACATGAATGAATAAGGCAAGAAAAGAAAGAAACAGATAGATGAATCAGACACAACCTCACCCAGTTTGGAGCAGCTCACGAGGGGAGAACTCGCGATGTTGCGGATGACCTCCGCTTTATTGCGAACTGCCCTGCTCCGTCAAGAGGTGCCCCCTTCTCATCCCGCTCCAGCATGACATGATGAGTCTGTTTAACGTAAACAACATATGAATGACAGATTTTCACAGCTGAAAATCGGAGGATTTCCGACAATTCCTTGGCACCTATCCAATCTCTCTCTCTCTCTCTCTCTCTCTCTCTCTCTCTCTCTCTCTCTCTCTCTCTCTCTCTCTCATTCTCTGTCTCAGTCTCTCTGTCTCTAAGTCTCTGTTTCGTCTCTGTCTCTGTCTGTCTGTGTCTCTCTGTCTGTCTGTCTGTCTGTCTGTCTGTCTGTCTGTCTGTCTGTCTCTGTCTCTGTCTCTCTCTCTCTCTCTGTCTCTCTCTCTCTCTCTCTCTCTCTCTCTCTCTGTGACCTTCATGACATTTGATTCCACCCACACCAGCCACATTCCATAGGTACACCGTTTCTAACAACAGAACGGAAAACAAAAACAAAACAAAACAATGGACAGATAAACACAAAGGCATTGTGTAAGCTGTCTCTGCTGGTGGAGTCAGCCATTGGAAGTTCCCGTGTCAAGACAGTAAACACGTAGCTAAATTTAAACAGAAAAGGGGTTAGTTACCGCCACAGATACAGACAAACAGATTAGAGGACAAAACACTATACATTTCGACCTCTTGGGTCTTCTTCAGGCAAAAACAAACAACATTTAGAACAGTGCGAAACGAAGAACGAGAAACCACTTACCTTGTCCGCAAAATGGCTGTTGGATGAAAACGAAGCCATTAAGGAGGGGATCACAGGAGTTGAAATAGTAATGATGACCGTACCGTTATTATCATGGTCATCATTATTATTTCAATTCCCATGATCCCCTCCTTAGCGGCTTCGTTTTCATCCAACAGCCATTTTGCGCCGAATATGAGAAGATAAGTAGTTTCTCTCGTTCTTCGCTTTCACTGTCCTAAATATTGTTTGTTGTTTTTTTTTTTTTGCCAGAAGAACACCCAAGAGGTCGAAATGTATTGTGTTTTGTCCTGTAATCTGTTTGTCTGTATCTGTGGCGGTAACTAACTTTTTTTTAAAAATTGCTTCATTTTCCGCCGTCAGTCGCTTTGTTTTCAAATGAATGCGTAGCTAGTTTTATGCCTTAAGCTGTTTGGCTCGGTGGCAGAGTGGTTAAGACGTTCGCCTGCCAATCCAACGTGTGAGAAGCGCGTGGGTTCGAGCGCCTGCCTTTCTCGCCCTTTCTTTCCCAGTTTGAATGACAAATCGAACTGAACGTCAAGTCCATCGGATGGAGACTACAAGCGAGTCGGACCCGTGTGCCTTCCTGGCCCCTGCACACGTTAAAGAACCCACGGCAGTTGAAAATCGAAAAGAGCAGGGGGGTTCTCCCGCTGCCCTGGCAAAAAATTGATGTAAATTGAAGATAGCCGCCTGGTATTTCCTACCAAACCACAAAAATTGTCACTTACTGTTATCGTGTGCCATCGTGTACCGGTGGAAATGGAGGACACGTACAAAAAACACCGTATGCGTCCTATGTGAGAAACTGGAGGAATAAATGAGAGAAATGAAAATGAGTGACTGATATTTGAATGGTACGGGAAACGACTGAATGAGCGCCAGTAGGCTGCTCTTCGGCCGGCTCTACCTGGGTAGAGAGAGAGAGAGAGGGAGGGAGAGAGAGAGAGAGAGAGAGAGAGAGAGAGAGACAGACAGACAGACAGAGACAGAGACAGAGAGAGAGAGAGAGAATGAAAGTAGTGGAAGAGTGGAGAGTGAGAGAGAGAAGAGGACAGGGAGGGGAAGGAGAGTGAGGGGGGAGGGGAGGGTGTGATTGTGTGTAGTGGATGTGTTGCATATGAAAGAAATGAACAAGAGAAAACACAATAGATGAAATACAATATGCACCAAAAAGCATTGTAAATGACAAGGGGACGGGGGGAGGGAGAGAAGGGGGTCAGCCGCCTAAAGCACCCGACCCAAGTCTGACCCTAGGGTAGGTTGCCCTACCCAAGCACCAAGGGGTGAGAGGGAAAATGGGAGAACCCCGAGAAAAAAAAAAAAACCCTAGCCAGACGCAGCTAGGAGCTGCAGGGCTCGCCACCCCCCCCCCCCACCCCCACGTGAAAAAAACAAACAAACAAACAAAAAAAAAACCTCTTGCACGCGGCACAACACACACACACACACACACACACACACACACACACACACACACACACACACACACACACAAAACCATACACACACATACATACAAGTGCGCACTTGCGCGCGCACGAACACACAGGCACACACACATACACACGCCAATACGCACGCACACAACCACACACTTACCTATTAAAATTTTTTTTTTAAACACGGGGGGGGGTGGGGGGGGGTACAATGGAGAGTAAATGAGTAAATGTACAAACAAGGCATACATTAAAACATTTGGGTGAAGAATAGGGAGGTAGGTGGTGCTATGGTGGCGCAACAGAAAAAGGCAAAAAAAGGGGGGGAGGGAGGATGGGCGGGATGGGAGGGGGTGGGGAGGAGAAAGAATACAACGGGAGAAGGAGGGGGGTGGCGAGCCCTGCAGCTCCTAGCTGCGTCTGGCTAGGTTTTTTTTTTTTCTTTTTCTCAGGGTTCTCCCGTTTTCCTCTCACCCCTTGGTGCTTGGGTAGGGCAACCTACCCTAGGGTCAGACTTGGGTCGGGTGCTTTAGGCGGCTGACCCCCTTCTCTCCCCCCCCCCGTCCCCTTGTCATTTACAATGCTTTTTGGTGCATATTGTATTTCATCTATTGTGTTTTCTCTTGTTCATTTCTTTCATATGCAACACACCCACTACACACAATCACACCCTTCCCCCCCCCCTCACTCTCCTTCTCCTCCCTGTCCTCTTCTTCTCTCTCTCACTCTCCACTCTTCCTCTACTCATTCTCTCATTCTCTCCCTCCCCCCCCCCCCCCCGCCCCCCCTCCCTTTTCCTCCTCCTCGCTTCACTCTACCCTCTTTCCTCGTGCCATCTTCCTCGAAACACTACTCACCCTCTCTCCCACTGCCCCTCTTTCAACTTCATTCACCACTTTGGCTTCACAAGGGGAGTATTGCGCATGTTTATGTCTGTACTGTTTTCATTGTTTTGTCGCTGAGGAAGGCTTATTGCGAAAATTTCTTGTCTTGTTTTGTGTCGTGCATTAAAGTGCGTTACTTCTTAAAGTGCGTTACTTCACACTTCGTTTTGTGTGCTCTTTTCGCTTTTTCGTCGTGTTCCGGTAACGCTGCAGTTTGTTTCATTTGCCATAATATAATATAATATAATGTAATATAATATAATAATATAATATAATAATATAATATAATAATATATATAATATAATAATAATAATAAAATGTTCCAAAAATATTTACATCCCCCTCCTGCCACCCTACCCCTCCCTCCCCTCCCCTACCCCTCTCAACTCTTCCCCTAACTAATTATGTTAAATTCAAATGTCTGTCCTGGAATTATGTCGTGGCTGTCTGGGTCATAGCCTTCGAGATGCGTTGGCGTTTGTCTACCGGAGACAGATCAATAGTTTTTGCTTCAACTTGAAGACTGTGCATTTTAAACTTTTTTCTTTTCAATTGGCCTTTGCTTGGTGGGGATGGTTTTTTTTTGTGTGTGTGTGTGTGTGTGTGTGTGTGTGTGTGTGTGTGTGTGTGTGTGTGTGTTTCTGTTTTTGTTTCTGTTTCGGTTTTTTTATTTTTTTTTTTTTTTTTTGGTCGTGGGCGTATTGATCAAGATCGTATCAGATTTATAAAAGTAGTCTTACAAACCAGAGATACTGCGGCAGTTGTTTGTTACACAGGGCTAGAGAGAACTGACTTTTTTATTTACAAATGTCCTCTGACTTACTCGTGCGCTTCGAATAATCCTCCTCTACAATTTCGGAAAACAGGTGTAGATACTTTGTGTTTGACGATGTGGGAAAGAAGGGGAAAAAGGCGCGGGGATGGGGGAAAGTGGGGGGGTGGGGGGTGGGGCTGCAATAATAATTAAAAAAAAAAGCAGCACTCGTTTACTCAGTTTGCATAAGGGTACCTGATTTCACTGTAAATAGATTGTTACTTTTACGTATGCAATGATATTTCTGTTTGCAGATCACATTTTATCATCTATTTGTTTGTTTATTGCTCGGTTTAATTAGGTATATACTCATTTATTTATTTATCATTCATTTTCGTTCATGTATCTATTCTTTTGTTATTCATTTATTTACGTACGCGCAGGTGTAGACTACTTCGTGCGAGCAAAAGAATCATAAGGCCACTTGTTTATCTATCATTTCGTATTCTCCGACTCCCATCAGACTATTAATAACGGCCCGCGCGCGCGGGCCATGTGTGTGTGTGTGTGTGTGTGTGTGTGTGTGTGTGTGTGTGTGAGAGAGAGAGAGAGAGAGAGAGAGAGAGAGAGAGAGAGAGAGAGCGAGCGTGTAGATGGGCAGGTGGATGGGTGGGTAAGTGGGTAGCTGGGTGGGGAGGGCGTACAAATGCATGCTTCATGTGTGAGTACAGTGCATGCGCGCGCGCACGAGTGTATGTATGGTTTGGCTAACAATCAGCAAAGAGAGGCGTGATACATACCACCCTTACGAACTTTGAACATTGCTGTCAGCACTTGAAAATGCGGTGTTGAAAAAACATACTACTGTTATCGCTTGCGATAAGCTCGTGCGCGTGCGCGCAGAGAGAGAGAGAGAGAGAGAGAGAGAGAGAGAGAGAGAGAGAGAGAGAGAGAGAGAGAGAGAGACAGACAGAGAGACAGACAGACACACAGACAGACAGACAGACAGACAGACAGGGGAGGATGAGGGGGAGAGGAGAGGAGGGGGGTCACCGCACGCACAGAGAGGGAGAGACAGGCACACAGACACACAGATAGAAAGGCACGGGAAGTGGGAGGGGGCAGAAGGGGAGGAGCACTGCACGCACAGAGTGAGAGACAGACAGACAGACAGACAGACAGACAGAGAGGAGGGAGGAGGGGGGGGGGGTAGACGGGGCAGGAGGGGAGAGAGACAGAGAGAGAGAGAGCACCGAGTACAGTTCGATGTTCATCTTGGCCGTTGTTGATCGCCGGTTTATCAGCCGGTGTGTGTGTGAGAGACGAGTGGTTTATCAGGGGGGAGAACCGAGTCAGGTCGACATGCAGTGCGGTAGACACGTCATTCGTATACCTGCCCTCTCCAGACCATAGCCAACACATCGCACACACACACACACACTCACTCGGCTGTTCTTAGTGCTCTGACATTGACTGTTTGGGGCAGCGCCGAATCCTAGTTTGATCTGCAAGTGGTGTTGACATCTGTGCCTTTTTTCTTCTTTTAATTCACCCATTTACAGACGGAATCGCTCGGACGTCTACGCAGCTGGTACCTCTTAACCATGGTAGGGTTTATAGAGCGTAATTCTACATTGTCTGTGGAGTTATCCAACCATGACGAACTGACTGTTCATGACTCTGATCAGTAGCATTG
>JADBJO010001087.1:471337-476337 GCA_016801955.1 Conus betulinus
CGTTGAATGAAAACGACGACGCCTGCCTACCTTGCGCTGAAGAGATCTAAGCTAAGTGAAAAATTCGTTCATTTTCATTGTCCTCTTTGTTTGTGTCTTGTCTGAAGAAGACCTAAGAGGTCGAAACGCGTCGTGTTTTGTCTTATAACTCGTTTGTCCACGTTTGTCTTGGCGTTTCGCTAACATTTATTTAAGATTTGTTTAGATTTCCGCCTACAGTCGTCTCACTTTGCACTAGTCCATCACCAGCTCAAGATTGCTGGTGGTAATGGTGCTGGTGGTATATTGGCGGCGGCGGTGGGAGCGGTTGGGAGCGTTGAAGGTGGTTTTCTTGCTGTTCAGGATCCTGAGGAGAGCGAGCGCTCGAAACAGACCTGTTGATTTTAAAACTTCCTTTTACCATCCTATTTTTAATATATATATATATATATATATATATATATATATATATATAGGATGGTAAAAGGAAGTTTTAAAATCAACAGGTCTGTTTCGAGCTCTCGCTCTCCTCGAGCGCTCGAAACAGACCTGTTGATTTTTAAAACTTCCTTTTACCATCCTATTTTTTTAATAGATGTTGCTCCCCAAGGGGTTGAGCACTTTAAGAATTTTATTAGGCATTTTAGTGGTATTATATATATATATATATATTGAATTATAAACAAAGCTTGCTCTTATGTCTCAGATTGTAGAAATAGGGGGGTGGTAAGCCTTCATATCTGCAGTGGTAGATGATTCTGCCTAACTGACAGTATGTGCTTGAGTGGGTGAGACATAAGAGCAAGCTTTGTTTATAATTCATATATTTCTTGCAGTCATAGCAACACCTAGCTGCTCTGTAAGTTGCTGGAACGGTGCTCGGTACTTATCCTTGGAATTTATTGTTTTTATTATATATATATATATATATATATATATATATATATATATATATATATATATATAATATATATATATATATATTTGTGTGTCTTGGTTGATGAGTTGTATGTTTCTTCGTCATTTTGTTGTTGTTGTTGTTGTTGTTGTTTATTTTGAGTGGAGTTTGTGGAAAGGAGGGTAGGGGAAAGGGCTTCCTTTTCTCTTTTGCTTTCCTTCTTCCTTCCTTCTCTCTTTCCTTCCTTCTCTCCTCCCTTCGGCAGTTTGAGGAGGGGGGGGGGGGGGGGGTACGGGCTTTCTTTTCCTCCTTTGTTTTTGCTTCTTTCTTTCTTCCTTCTTTTCTTCCTTTCTTCTCTCAGTCTTTCTCACCTTCCTTCGGCAGTTTGAGGGGGGGGGGGGGGGGGGGGGGGGGGGGGGGGGGGGGGGGGGGGGGGGGGGGGGGGGGGGGGGGGGGGGGGGGGGGGGGGGGGAGGGGGGGGTACGGGTTTTCTTTTCCTCCTTTGCTTTGCTTCTTTCTTTCTTCCTTCTTTTCTTCCTTTCTTCTCTCAATCTTTCTCTCCTTCCTTCGGCAGCTTGAGGTGGGGTTGGGGGGCTTTCTTTTCCTCCGTTTGCTTTCCTTGTTCCTTCATTTCATCTTTCCTTCTTCCAGTCCTTCTCTCCATTCTTTGGCAGTTTGCGGGGGTGCTTTTTTTTCTCCTTGGCTTCCTTGTTCCTTCTTTCCTTTCCTTCCTTCTTTCTTTCCTCCCTTCTTTATTCCTTTATCCTTCCTTTCTTCCTGTTTTTCTTCCTTTTTTTCTTCTTTCCTTCTTTCCCTCTTTCTTTTCTTCTTTCCTTCTTTCTTTCTGTCCTTCTTTCTTTCATTCCTTCTTTACTTCTTTCCTTCTTTCTTTCCTTTCTTCGTTTCTTCTTTCCCTTTCCTTCCTTCTTTCCTTCCCACTTTCTGCCTTCCTTCTTTCCTTCCTTCTTTCCTTTCGTCCTCCCATTCTTCATTCATTCATTCTTTTCTTCGTTCTTTCCTTCTAGCTGTCTTCCCCACCTTCTCTCCTTCATTCACCATGCATCACTCACCCATTCGTCACCTTCTCCCCCTTTGATGCCTTTCAGCCCCGCACTCCCGCCCCCACCATGGATTACGAGGCGCAGGGTCTGCTGCACGAGATGTTTCAGCGGCAGGCGCGCGACACCCCCTGATGACGTGGCCGTGGTCAGCGTGGCAGAGAATCGAACGGTCACCTTCTCGCAGCTGGACGAGTGGAGCAACCTCTTGGCCGCGGCCCTCCAGCAGCGAGGGGCAGCTCCGGACAGGTGTGTGGCCATCTGTCTGGACAAGACAGCGGACTTCGTCATCTCCTACATCGCCATCCTCAAAGCTGGTCAGTTTTTTTTTTTTTTTGCTTTTTGTCGTTTTTTTTTTTTTTTTTTTTTTTTTTTTTTTTTTTTTTTGGGGGGGGGGGAGTTTGTGTAATAGGTGTGTGTGGCGGTGGAGGGTGGGGTGGGGGTGGTTGAGGGGTGGAGATGTCGGAGGGGGAATGGTGGGGGAGGGGGGGTGGAAGGAGAAGTGTGTGTATATGTGGATGGGTGGGGAGAGGGAGCGAGTGTGGGTGGGTGGGGATAGTGTGTGAGTTGCGTCTATTGTGTTGTGTGTGTGTGTGTGTGTGTGTGTGTGTGTGTGTGCGCGCGCGCGCGTGCGTGCGTATGTTTGAGCTGTGTGCGTGTGTGTGTGTGGGGGGGAGGCTGTGTGTGTGTCTGTGTCTCTTTTTACCCCTCTCTCTTTCTCCCTCCTCCCCTCTCCTCTCTCTCTCTCTCTCATTCTCTCTCTCTCTCTCTCTCTCTCTCTCTCATTCTCTCTCTCTCTCTCTCTCTCTCTCTCTCTCTCTCTCTCTCTCTCTCTCTCTCTCTCTCTCTCTCTCTCTCTGTCCGTCTGTTCGTCTGTCTGCCCGTCTGTCTGGCTGGCTGGCTGGCTGTATGGTCTGTCTGTCTGTCTGTCTGTCTCTCTCTCTGTCTCTCTCTCTCTCTCTCTCTCTCTCTCTCTCCCCTCCCCCCCCCCCCCCCCCCCTTGTGTGCGTGTGTGTATATGTATGTGCGTGTTTGTGTGTGTGTTTGTGTGTATGCTTGTGTGTGTGTGTGTGTGTGTGTGTGTGTGTGTGTGAGAGAGAGAGAGCACGCACGCGCGCGCGCGCGTGTGTGTGTGTGTGTTCGTGTGTGTGTGTGTTTGTGTGTGTGTGTGTGTGTGTGTGTGTGTGTGTGTGTGTGTGTGTGTCGTTATTCTGACGAAAACTTTACTATTTACCTGAATTTTCAGAAACCCTCCTACATGTTCCAGCGTATTCTTAAAGACCCCTTGTACACAAATCTAACGAAATCTCTGAAGATTTCACGTTTCTTCTGTATTAGACACCAGAAACTTGAAATAATGGAACGTGTATACTTACATGAAATTTTCTGACAAATCATTAAATTTATCGGTGTGTTCACATAGAACCACCCTTGGAGGCCTGCGCTGTGTTGACGATGGGTACAGGCACGCACAGGACACACCATTTAGATATCAAGGGGCATAACTGCTCCTGAACGGAGGTAAACCTGACTACAGGATGCAACTCATAACAGCCTTAAAGTAGCATCCCCATGGGTGTTCATGTAGATGATTATACATCATTGTACCTGAATATGATGAAATCAACGAGCTTCATATATATGATTCTTCAGTAGCATCCCCATGGGTGTACCGGCCCGTATTTCATGACTGCGGAGCCCACCGGCGCGAAACACACCACCCTCCAGCTGTCGAGCACATCCCACAGACCCAACCACCCCTGCGCAGGGACAGATGAAGACGGTGCCACTCCAGACACAGCCAAGCTTTCGCCATACGGTCTTATGTGCCCTCAAGAGAGAATCCAAAGTTGTAGTCTTTCCCACTGTCAACAGGACTTTCCCTGTGTCAGTGGGTCTTTCCTCACCGTCACTGGACCTTTCTCCAGGGTCAGCCTAGTTAAGGCAAAAAGAAAAAAAGAAACACCCGAAGGTGCTGGGGAGGACCCAGAGAAGCACTGTCTCCACCTGCCTTTAGAGCAGTCCTGCACCACCCTTGGAGGCCTTGCTGAAATTTTGTGTACAAACTGTTTAAATCTTTTTCGTTAGTTTCGTTTTTTTTTTTTTTGTTTGTTTGTTTGTTTTTGTTTTTGTTTGTTTGTTTGTTTATTTGTTTGTCGTTTTTTACAATCCCATAACTCTTTTTGAATTGGTATGAACTGTATTTGTTCTTTCATCTGTTGTTTTGTGTGTCAGTTTTTCTATCCATGTGTTGTGCACAAAAAAAAAAAGAAAAAAAAATCGTGACCACATGCAAAACTATCGGGTGGATAATTCCCAAAGGTAGTCGACATATTGCTCGGCTCGTAATATTTCCACTTAAATTGAGCAAGTGCATGCGGGAAGCATGCACACTTATTTTTCCGATTTATTTTTTAGATCATGGAAAGAAGTATACAAAAGTATACATAAGAATAAAGCACTGCTCAATGGTCGTAGTACAAACGTACTCTATACAAGCAAAGGTATCAAACTAGAAACATTACAGAGAGAGAGAGAGAGAGAGAGAGAGAGAGAGAGAGAGAGAGAGAGAGAGGAAATGTTGCCTATAGCCTAGCCGACCGTGAAGGGCCATATCAGGGGCTGTCACCCAGTTGGAGAGAGAGAGAGAGAGAGAGAGAGAGAGAGAGAGAGAGAGAGAGAGAGAGAGAGAGAGAGAGAGAAAGAGTTCTGTCGTTTGATTTACAAAAAGACCACGGAAGTTTTCTTGTTCACATATTCAATGCTGTTCCGAAATGGAAAATTAAACGTAGTAATGGGTCGTCCATTTGTGATTTATTGCATTTTTTTTTTTTTTTTACATTCAAGTTGACTTTAAGGAGGGATCTGGTTGCAAAGTGAGGCGACTGCTGGCGGAAATCTTCTTCTTTTAAATTGAAAAACTATTGATAAAGCACCGCCAAAAAACGTAGACAAAGGAATCACAAGACAAAACACAACGCGTTTCGACCTCTTAGATCTTCTTCAGGCAAGATACACAACACTCAGGATAACGAAAATGAACGAGCAATCATTTATCTTCATCC
>JADBJO010001087.1:478837-483837 GCA_016801955.1 Conus betulinus
CTCTCTCTCTCTCTCTCTCTCTCTCTCTCTCTCTCTGTATAGATAGAACGATAGAGATAGATATAGACAGATAGATATAGATATAGACAGATATATATATATATTTATATGTGTGTGTGTGTGGGGGGGGGGGGGGGGGCTGTGTATCTGTGTGTCTGAGTCTGTGCGCATGCGCGCGCGCGAGGGCTTGTGTGCGTGAGTGAATTGTTTACTAACTAGATGCGATCTTTCCATCTTTGTGTCATAGTTTCTCTCGACAAAAAAAAAAAAAAAAAAAAAAAGAAGAAACGTTCAAGTCATCTGACTTCAACACACGAAGAAACCCAATGCCTACTTCCTTTGCCTTTCTCTCTCTTGTCATTTCATTGTCAGGAACCCATCACTTTTGTACTCCCCCCCCCCCCCCCCCCCCCTTACCCAAGCCCTACAACAGAATCACGAGCACACAAAAATGTTGAATTAGAAACGAACAAAAAGAAAAGAAAAGAAAGAAAGGAAATGGTAACAGTAATAATTTAGGCTGCTTGCATTTCCTGCCGTTCGGTCAGAGACTGTTCATCCAGTCTGGTGTTTCCAGCTTCTGTCTGTCCTCACTATGTTTTCAGTTCAGTTCAGCGGTTTTTTTTTTTTAATGTCTTTTCATCGCCAGATGATATTAGACACTGTGATATTAAAAAAAAAAAAAAATCCATCACTTAACTTATCATCCACATTAGTACTTTCAAACCCACATCCGATATAAGCGTATTGACATGAGTGAAATACCCTAGCGGTACACAAATTGTTGATCTTTATAAAAGTTTTGCAACCTGTGACTGCGAAATAACCATAGCAATTTCAGCAAACATATGAACCATATAAGACAGTATTGACATTATCAAAGTTATTCATCTGAATACCTTTCTCCTCATAGAGTGGGGTCAACACTGAGCATTCAAACAAAAGATGATGTACAGAAATGTTTTCTCTGCATACACAAGAAACACCATGAGAATATTTAGTGTTCCCAGTATTCAGCCTTAATTTTATGAATTAATCTAACAATGTGAATCATTTCCAGTCTAGAAATACATGAGCTATTCCATACCTGACATTACATGTCAGACCTTCGCCCTCACTCGTGACCCCTACCCTTGCAGCAGGTGATTTCATTTCCCCTCCCTTCCCCCCCTCCCCCCAAAAAAAAAAAAAAAAAAAACAAAACTTATTCCTTTCATTTTAAATCTGTTTGGGAACAACTTAGCATGTACCTTGAAGGGCCTGTATATGAAAGGTAAGAGGCTAAATCAACTTTCAGACACGATGAGAGAAAACTCTCGAAACAACCTAAATTATGCTTGTCTATAAATACTCGAGTCCTTATTAAACAAGGCCTTAGCCCTTTAATTTTTGGGTGTGAGCCACATATTTTAGGCGCTGCCAGCCTTGTCCGGGACACGCCCAATCTCCCGCTGTTTGACAGCACCATAACATATCACCTGTTGGTCGTAAGCGGACTGCAACTCAGTTCTGACAGTATTAGGTCTGTACACAGCACTGTGTTGGGGGGGGGGGAAAAAACACAGACGTTAGTGTATCATTTTTCACTACGCTGTAACGCATCCGTTTATGCACACTGACATCAATCTCCCGGCTTCCATTGCGAGTTACAATTATCTCCCTTGACATCACACAGTTACACCGAGGTCTGGCTGAAGACCAAAAATGAATGCGCCAAGGCTGCGCTCAAGGAGTCCAGTATTTACAGACTGGCACAATCAGATTGTTTTGAGAATTTTTTTTTTTCATTGTGCCTGAAAGTTGATTTTACCTTCTTGCCTTTCACATGTCCATAAGGTACAGGCCAGGTGGTTCCTAGCAGACAGGTGAAAATGAAAAGGAATGGGGCTGTTAGGGAGAACCAGAGGGCGCAAAGATAGGGTCACGGATGAGTGAGAAGGCCTGAAATGCGACGTCAGCCAGGGGAAGGTCATGTATTTGAAGATTGTGAATGATGCCGTGGGTGAAATTCCCAAAACAAGAGAAATGATTGGTGGGGAGTTGTTCTTTTGATCAATTGATAGTTTGATATCAAATGCTGGCACAAGCTTATGCTAGACCTCAAAATGCTTACATTGATTATATGGTAATTTAGAGCAAATGCTAATTGTGGCGTGCGGCCATCTGTCTACAGACAGCACTGTGCTTTGCAATGATCTAAAAAACAAACAAAACAAAAAACGCAGCAATAAGTTGTATCGTAGGGACCGGATCGTTTCTATCAGAAGAGGAGAGGGGTGTTCCTTGGAGGGAGGGGGGGGGGGGGGGGGCGGGGGGCTTTTCTCTTTGTCTGTCTGTCTGTCTGTCTGTCTGTCTGTCTGTCTCTCTCTCTCTCTCTCTCTCTCCTCTCTCTCTCTCTCTCTCTCTCTCTCTCTCTCTCTCTCTCATACATCACCCTCACAGAAATAACCAGTGAACCTATCATGAGTTCTCATATTATGCGACAGAACTTGTCTGACCACACACAGCAGAACCCTGTTATCAACACTACGAAGGAGAAGAAAGGGGAGCTAAATCCTTTTTCAAGAGACGGATTGGGAGACGTTCCGGTCTTCAGTCAATGCACTCGCTCTTCATTCCTTTAGTTGCTTCTCTACCATTTATACTAATGGGACACGCCCTGTCTCTTCCATATTCTGGTACACGGAGCTGGAGATCAGTGTCTGTTCTTAAATGACAGCGACGGTGTTTTTTTGTTGTTGTTCCCCCCCCCCCCCCCCCCCCCCCCCCCCCCCCCCCATGACACGCCCTACCTCTTCCATGTTCGGCAATCACTAAAAGTTGTTGTTGTGTGTGTTGTTTTTAAAATTCTCTTGTGACTGTGTCAGTTTTGTTGTTGTTTGTTTGTTTGTTTTTTGCTTGCTTGTTTCTGTCTCTGTATCTGTCTGTCTGTCTCTTTCTGTCTCTCTCTCTCTGTGTCTGTCTCTCTCTCTCTCTCTGTCTGTCTGTCTGTCTGTCTCTCACTCTGTGTGTGTGTGTGTGTGTGTGTGTGTGTGTGTGTGTGTGTGTGTGTGTGTGTGAGCGCGTGCGTGTGTGTGAGTGTGTGCGTGCGCGCATGCGTGTGTGTGTGTGTGTATGTTTGCATGTGCATGTACGTGTGCCCGCGCGCGTGCGCGCGTGCGCGCGTGTGCCTTCTTTCTCTCTTCCCCAGGACAACGATCTCCCTGTTTGCTCAGGGGAGATTAACCGTGTCTTGTTTGTTTTCAGGCGCTGCTTACCTGCCGCTGGACACATCGTATCCTGCGCACATGCTGGAGTCGGTGCTGGAGGACGCGCTGCCCGTGGTGGTGATCACCTCGCCGCAGTACGAGTCCAAGCTGAAGAACGTCCTCGGTAAGTCCCGTCCTCGTGTGGAACGCTTGTGGGATTAGATTTAAAAGGGAGGTAACTGCTGGTGGCAATTGAGACTAAGTGAAAAGAAAAATTTTACTATACCGCCCCAGACGACGTGGAGCTAAAGTGACTTGTTCTGTTCGGGCTTCGTTTTTCATTGTCGTAATTGAATGTTGTTTGTCTGACCAGAATAAGACCAAAGAGGTCAAAAAGCGTCGTCTTTTGAATTTTTGTTGTGTAAGTGACTTGTTGATTGCTCGATTCTCCTCCTTCTCATCGTCATCATCTCATTATCATCACAATTATTGTCATCATCATCATCATCATCATCATCATCATCATACTCATTCTCATTCTCATCCTCGCTCACCTTTCCTCCTCCTCCTTCTCCTCCTCCTCCTCCTCCTCTTCCTTCTCCTCTCCCTCTCTCTCCTCCTCCTTCTCCTCCTCCTCCTTTTTTCTCCTCCTCCTCTCCTCCTTTCCCTCTTCGTCTTCCTCCTTCTTACTTCACCAGTACGTCTTTCTCTCTTTCCTCGACGTTAGCCCCCATACGCCATGCTTTAGATGTACATGCAAAGATATCGGATAACGCCCCTAGAACAGGCACAATCTCTACGTAAAATATGATATAAAACTAAAACATGTGTATAGATGTGTGGACTTTATTTCTTTCAGCCACGCTCCTGTTATTATGTCCAGGGTCTGTCGCTGATTCAGCAGTACGCTTAAAACGCTCTTTTCATGAGATAGTCAGCCACCCTGTGACTTAAGGCCTTTAGTTTCCAGAAGTTTAGATTTCCCCAAACTGTCTCTCTGATTGAACAAGAAGGCTGCAATGTATAAACTCCCCAGCAAAACTACAGGGCTTAGTTGTCATTAAGCTTCGCTTAAACTCTTGTGTAGACTTGATTTTAGAGCATCCCTGTTCAAAGACGCTTGACCTCAAAACCAGATTTATTTCCCTTTGACATGCACTCTCCTTCCAATTTAAAGGTCGACGGATGAAGTCTACCAGCTGCAAATGTTCTTTAAGAACATGTTTTTTTACATTTGCCTTTGTACATTATGGAAAGAAGGAATGGCCATGTTTTTGGTCCGTTGAGTGTTAAAAGAAGGGAACCATGAAATTCCAGGTTTACTAAATTCAATTGTTGACAAGCATTCCGCTCAAGGGTCTTGTTATATAGTTTTTCTTCAAGGGCGTATTTGCCTGAAAGGAACTTTTACGTATTGCAGTTCAAAGAGAGAGGGAAGATGGGTGGGGGGGTGTGTGTGTGTGTGTGTGTGTGTGTGTGTGTGTGTGTGTGTGTGTGTGTGTGTGTGATTAGGCGCGCGGGTTTTGGATGAATGTGCGGAAGAGTGCGAGTAAGCGTACGGCCAGCACAATTCCCTTCGTTCGCTGTTCGGTTATAAAGTAAGCCTGTTGCTAGATACGTTTATGCCGCACACGGATTCACATAAACAGCCACCCCACGACAACGTGCCTGACAAATCAAATTATGTTGTTTACAAGGAAGTCAGGACCACGCGCGGGCGTCATACAGCATGTCAACCGTTTAGTCACAGCTGTATGGGGGAGGTTCTCTCTCTCTCTCTCTCTCTCTCTCTCTCTCTCTCTCTCTCTCTCT
>JADBJO010001087.1:486337-488837 GCA_016801955.1 Conus betulinus
TACCATGCCCGTCACATCCTCTGCCCCTATGGAGAGGGGGACCGGGAGGCCTGCAACATCTTCTTCGTCTGGGAAATGCTGCGGAAATGCTGAAGGGGCCTCTGCTGAAGGGTACAACTCCCCCTCCCCTGCACGCCACTCTCCCCCCCCCCCCCCACCCCCTCCCCCCCCCCCCCCCCACAGCCCTGCTCCCCCATCCCCCTTCCCCCTCCCCCCGCCTTCGCGCTAAGGTACTCGGGATTCGGTGGTTGCTTGGCTGGATGGACGGGTAGGGTTCGGTGGATTGGGCAGATGATCAGGGCAGCGTCTTCTCTGTGTGGGGGCAATGCTGCGGCCGTCTGGTTAAATGTACACGGAAATTTAGATGGAAAGGTTGGATGGATGGGTAGCAGGCTGGGTAACTGGTTGACTATGTTGGTGGTGTGGTGATGTAACTTTTGGGGAGGGTGTGGGGAGGGAGTGTGCTTGGAGGATAAAGGGGAGGGAGGGGGAGTAGAGGACGAAGGCTCCAGTGTCTTATCTAAGGTAAAGAAGAGTTTGGGCGAATTGTGAGTTTAATTGGCAGGGTGGGTGGATAGGTTGGTGGGTGGATGACGATTTAATGTCGCATCATCATCAACTTCTAACTCCTCTCTAGTCTTAGAAATGTTGTCTTTTTCCCTGTAAAGAAACAAGGGATGAAAATGGGTCGAACAGTTTGGGTGGGAGGGGGGGGGGGAGGGGGTTAGGAAGGGGAGGGGTGGCTTAGATGTTTTGTTGATAGGCTGGTTTTTCGGTGGGCGAGTGCTTTGGTTGGCTGACTGGGTGTCTGGGTGATTTGATTGGGTGGGTGAGCGGATGGATGACTGAAACTACGCCTTCGTCTGCCTGCCAGATATTGCGTCTTCTTCTTCAAAGTAGACAGACGTGGTCTGATTCGTTTGTTGGTGGAAGGCTGGTTGTTAGCTGGGTTTTAGACTGCTTGTCGACTGGTTAGTGCATTGGTCGGCTGTGCTGATTAGTGCATCAGCTGGCTGACTGGTTAGGGCATTAGCTGACTGACTGGTTAGTGCATTAACTGGCTGACTGGTTAGTGCATTATCTGACTGACTGGTTGATGCATCAGCTGGCTGACTGTTAGTGCATTAGCTGACTGACTGGTAAGTGCATTATCTAACTGATTGGTTCGTGCATCAGCTAGCTGACTGGTTAGTGCATTAGCTGACTGAGTGGTTAGTGCATTAGTTAACCGATTAGTTGGTACATTAGCTGGCTGACTGGTTAGTGCATTAGTTGGCTGACTGGTTAGTGCATTAGTTAACCGACCGACTAGTTGGTACATTAGTTGACTGACTGGTTAGTGCATTAGCTGGCCGACTAGTTTGGTACATTAGCTGGCCGACTAGTTGGTACATTAGTTGCCCGACTAGTTGGTACATTATTGGCCGACTAGTTGGTACATTAGCTGGCCGACTAGTTGGTACATTAGCTGGCCGACTAGTTGGTACATTAGCTGGCTGACTAGTTGGTACATAAGCTGGCTGACTGGTAAGTGCATTAGTTGGCCGACTAGTTGGTACATTAGTTTGCCGACTAGTTGGTACATTAGTTTGCCGACTAGTTGGTACATTAGCTGGCCGACTAGTTGGTACATTAGTTGGCCGACTAGTTGGTACATTAGCTGGCCGACTAGTTGGTACATTAGCTGGCCGACTAGTTGGTACATTAGCTGGCCGACTAGTTGGTACATTAGCTGGCTGACTGGTCAGTGCATTAGTTGGCCGACTAGTTGGTACATTAGCTGGCCGACTAGTTGGTACATTAGCTGGCCGACTAGTTGGTACATTAGCTGGCCGACTAGTTGGTACATTAGCTGGCTGACTGGTCAGTACATTAGCTGGCCGACTAGTTGGTACATTAGCTGGCCGACTAGTTGGTACATTAACTGGCCGACTAGTTGGTACATTAGCTGGCCGACTAGTTGGTACATTAGCTGGCCGACTAGTTGGTACATTAGCTGGCTGACTGGTCAGTGCATTAGTTGGCCGACTAGTTGGTACATTAGCTGGCCGACTAGTTGGTACATTAGTTGGCCGACTAGTTGGTACATTAGCTGGCTGACTGGTCAGTGCATTAGTCGGCCGACTAGTTGGTACATTAGTTGCCCGACTAGTTGGTACATTAGTTGGCCGACTAGTTGGTACATTAGCTGGCCGACTAGTTGGTACATTAGCTGGCCGACTAGTTGGTACATTAGCTGGCCGACTAGTTGGTACATTAGCTGGCCGACTAGTTGGTACATAAGCTGGCTGACTAGTCAGTGTATTAGTTGGTCGACTAGTTGGTACATTAGTTTGCCGACTGGTTGGTACATTAGTTTGCCGACTAGTTGGTACATTAGTTTGCCGACTAGTTGGTACATTAGTTGGCCGACTAGTTGGTACATTAGCTGGCTGACTGGTAAGTGCATTGGTTGGCCGACAGATGTTTTTTTTTATTACACATTTATTTCATTTTCAAG
>JADBJO010001087.1:493837-498837 GCA_016801955.1 Conus betulinus
TGTGTGTGTGTGTGTGTGTGTGTGTGTGTGAGGGAGGAGTCGAAAGATAATAAAAGACGGATAGAAAAGAAAAACCAAAGCAAGAAAATAAGAAAGGACAGTCGCAAATCTCTATATAAAGATATTTCGCAGCAACAGACAAAGAAGCAACCCATTTACCCATGGCCATGACTTGAACCAAACTTACCTCCCTTTACTCACTAGATCGACGTCTATGTCTTCTTTCAAAAGTGTAAAATCGTAAAGTGACGTGACATACACGGTAGATGCATGACTCGCTGATGTGCATATTACATTATGAGTGTCTATGTGCCAAACATTCTTGACTTAATTGGAAATGAAATGAGGCAGGGAACAGTAAACAATAAACAGTAACAAGTGTGGGGTAGTTTTGCTCCCATAAGGAAACCTAACACAGAGTATTCAAGTTTAAAAGGCTGTGCCAGTCTTGGATAAAAGTTACTCTGTGTTAGGTTTCGTTATGGGAGCAAAAACTACCCCACTTGTTTACTGTTTATTCTTGACTTATTAATATAACATTGTGTACTTTTTGTATTTCACACACACACACACACAGACGCGCGGGCGCGCGCCGCACACACACACACACACACACACACACACACACACACACACACACACACACACACACACACACACACACACACACGCACGCACGCACGCACGCACGCACGCACGCACGCACGCGCACACACGCGTGAAATTTCCTTCTCTCTCTCTCTCTTTCTCTCTCTCTCTCTGCATGCAGCCTTGAATATACCGTTAATGTGATTGCTAAAGGCATGCTGAAAATTCTTTTTCTTTATTGGACAAACTGTTATAAAATGTTACGATGATGACATACAAAAAAAAAGATTGAGGCGGAACACCAGCCGCTCTAGAATTATCCTGCAATCGACCGACAAACAGACAAACAACAACAGCTTCTACAGCATTCAGCTACGCAGTGCTTCGTCTGATAGGAGTCATCACCCGGGACGGGACGACACGTATTGCTTTCCACGCTGTTGTCGTCTGCCTGACAGGCCTTTCAGTCAATGTCCAAGCATCAATATCATCCCACAGTCTTAACACCTACCCCCTCCCTCTTCCCGCGGTGGCCTTTTTTTTTCTTTAAAGTTCCCTCAGCCCCTTCGATCGTGGCGGTGTAATATCATGACGGCCCCAAGATGTTCCTGTCCAGGGCGTTTATGAACTGGAGGGCGGAAGGGTTCAGCTAAATCTGCCCCTTTTCAATTCCAACGTCAGATTGATATGAATCTTCAATTCCAACGTCAGATTGATATGAATCTTCAGTTCCAGCGTCAAATTGGTCTGCCTCTTCCATTCCAACGTCAGATTGATATGAATCTTCGACGATTCAGAATCTCAGACTGGTCGAAAATGAATTTTCCATCTTTTGGACAAATAAAACTGTTATCCTTATCCTCTCCAATTCCAGCGTCAGATTGGGTGTGAGTCTTCAGTTCCAACGTCATATGGTCTGCCTCTGCCTTTCCAACGTCAGATTAATATGCATCTTCAATTCCAATGTCAGACTGATCTGCCTCTTTGATTCCAACGTCAGATTTTTCAGTCTTCAGTTCCAGTGTCAGATTGATCCGCCTCTTCAATTCTAACGGCAGATTGATCTGCATCTTTAGTTCCAACGGCAGATTGATCTGTATTTTTAATTCTAACGGCAGATTGATCTGCATCTTTAGTTCCAACGGCAGATTGATCTGTATTTTTAATTCTAACGTCAGGTTGATCTGTATCTCTATTTTCAACGTCAGACTGGTCTGCCTCTTCAATTCCAACGTCAGATTGGTCTCCTACTTCCGTTTCAATGTCCGCATGGTCTGCATCTTCAATTCCAACGTCAGATTGGTCCATATCTTCAGTTCAAACGTCAGACTGGTCTGCATCTTGAATTGCAATGTCAGATTGGGTCTGCATCTTCAATTATAAAGTCAGATTTGTGTGTATCTTCAGTAATAACGTCACACTGGTCTGCATCTTCGATCATAATATCAGATTGGTCTGCATCTTCAGTTCCAGCATAAAATTGGTCCGCATCTTCAATGCCAACCGTCCGATTGGTTACATCTTCAATTCCAACATCAGATTGGTCCGTCTCGTCAATTCTAACGTCAGATTGGTCCGCATATTCAATTCCAACGTCAGATTGGTCTGCATCTTCAATTATAACTTCAGATTAGTCTATATCTTCAGTTCCAACGTCAGATTGGTCTACATCTTTAATTCCAACGTCAGATTGGTCTACATCTTTGATTCTAACGTCAGATTGGTCTGTATGTTCAGTTTCCAATGTCAGACTGGTCTATATCATTGGTGATCGAATTAGTCCTGGTTTAGAAGAACAATTCCATGTAAACATTGGAGATTGTGCAGATTGTGCTGAGAAAACCAAAAGCTATGCAGCAGAAGATTCAGACCTACACTGACGCCTTCTGAGACGCATTTTTAACATCCGGTAGTCAGACAAAGTCAACAATGAAGAGTTGTAGGCAAAGAGCGGGACAGGAGCCAGTCACCAGGCAGATCCTGAATAGGTAGTAGTGCTGGATAGGACACACACCCTCAGGAAGCCAGCACCCAACACCAGCCATCAGGCTCAGACATTTGTATTTACAGGACTGAAAGAACAGGGGGCGATCAGAAACAGCTGGAGAAGAGGCACAGTGGTACAGGGAGGGAAGGAACCAGCATGACAAAGGCAGCAGCGACAACCCAGAGTCCAGTCTGCTGAAGAGTTGTCGTTGATGGTTTGGGGGGGGGGGGGGGGGGGGGGGGGAGAGGAAAGAAAGAAAGTAGGGGCCAGTTACTTCGCCCAAGACATGTACAAACCTACCGGATGGAGTACACAAAGTGGCATGAGCCTTTGGCCAAGGAGGCCTGTACTCTTGCCAGAAAGTTGATGAGTGGAAGGGGGTGGATTTGAGAGTGAGCGTTAAGGGTGTCATAGAGCTAGTAGGCTACAAATCCTTACATTGCCTACAACATTCAGCGGAAGGATTGCTGACAACGGGTTTTGTCACTAAACTGTAACATCGTTTTCTTTTGTTGTTTAAATCTTTTTACCTCGCTGTGTTATTATTAATCTGCCCATTTTTGTTGTTGTTGCTGTTGTTGTTTTGTTTGTTTGTTTTGTTTTTCTGTTTTTGGTTTTATTTTTTATTTTATTTGTTCGTTTGTTTCGCTTTGTTTTGTTTTCTATCCAACATCACTATTTATCTGTCTTCTCGTTAATAGTCTAGGCATACGTTTCTTTTTAAGTAACAACAGAGGTGTGTTCAACCATCGCTGCTTCTTCTTCCCAACTGTTTCCTTCCTAATTCTCCTTGTTCACACATCAGGCATGCCTTGTTGTTGTTCCCTATACACTTAGAGACAAAGCTGATGATTTTTTCGCGCGCTTTTCCATGCCGCAGTAGTATACTGTACTGTTCATCGCTATAGGCAGAGTGTCCATGAAGCCTTTGCGTGCACTTGTGTTAATGTGCTTACACAAACTCTGCGCACATGTAAAGTTTGGCATTAAGTTTTCCGCTTAGCCAGTCAATGCTCTAGATTTTACACACACACGCACGCACGCACGCACGCACACACACACACACACACACACACACACACACACACACACACACACACACACACACACACACAATTTGGCAAAACAAATGTTGGTAGAACGATTAACATTGACAAGACCATTCCAGCTAAACCGTGTTTGATGGTTACCAAATGATAAAGGACATTGATCTAAATCTACAATTAGCCTGACATCTCCAGTATTATCATAACACTGTAGAATTACCATTTTCTTTATCAAAGAAAATTCTGATCAGGTACAAGAACCGCTTTATACATTGACAAAAGACACATCAACTTATATGAACTGCTTTATACATTGATAAAAGACATATCAACTTATATTTGTGCAAGTCTTGCAAAAAAAAAAAAATAATAATAATAACTTGTATACTATACACCATTTTATCGAATTGCAAGCAAACCTAGGAGCAGATGTAAATACAGATCTTACTAAATAAAAAACGAAGATCGACCACACATGAAAACCTTTTGACTATTGTAGCAAAGTAAGAGTAGCGGCAAATTCAGCATCTTTTACTTTTCTTCCACAGTGAAAGTTATCGAACAGTGCTTATCTGTCATAAAGTTTCCTTTGTCATAAAGTTTCCTATGTTTCTGGATCAAACAACTTCTGATCGCGCGTCTCTCAATACGAGGAAAATCCAAAAAGGAAGCGTCAGTAAAATTATCTCATCCGGCCATTACGTCACTAGGCGATGACAACGAACATTCAAAAGAAGTGTGGGCTCGAAGTAACTTCCTACGTGTCGAAGGACGTCCTTGCTTTGATCCAAAGCTTTGACATTCATGACCCGCCCACCGTATGTATCTACAGATAGCCTTCCTTCTGCACTCCATCCCCTTCCCCACCACCGCCTCCCCATTCATTGCACTTGGATTGAGTTATATGCTCACTGCCTCAAAACCCGTGTTTTGATTGGCAGCTGGGAGTTTTCGTTGCTAAACCAGCAAAACGTTTTGATATATTCTTTTTAAGCATCAAGCCGCAGGCGTAAAACCGTTGTTGCTTTTGTATCTCGAAGTTCTTGATTCTGCGAGATAGCCTTGTTCTGGCCTACACGTCTCACCATTCTCATCCTGTTTGACATGGTTGCCCAAATGTCCTGTTTGTTTGTGTCTTGCCTGAAGAAGACCTACGAGGTAGAAACGCGTCGTGTTTTGTCTTGTGACTCGTTTGTCCACGTTTCTCTTGGCGGGTTCGCTAACATTTATTTAAGATTGGTTGCCCAGATAAGACCATGACACACGTGACATAGGCCTATGTATCCATCGGTAGTTTGCCTCTGGGTGTAATGGCCGTTGTGAGGGTGGGGAGGAAAACGATGGTCCCTATGAATATATGTTTGTGTGTGGGGTTTTTT
>JADBJO010001087.1:501337-503176 GCA_016801955.1 Conus betulinus
CTCTTCAATATACTCAAGTGGGATTCAGTATTGAACGAAATCAGTTGATCAAACCATCCTGAAATCAGGCCATAACTTAACTGCGACCACACTTCCGGAGGAAACAAACGTAATGACGCAGAGACACCGAATTTAGCACAAAACATGAACGGCAGGACCAAAGACTATCACCACGGGAAGTAAGCGCAGAACCTGGACGAACTTGCAAAGAATGTGGTGATGAAAAAAACAACAGCCAGTGGGATCTCCAGCTACTGTATGAAAAAATGGTACAGGAGATGGTTTGACTTTGTTTACGAAAGCGTATTGGCCAACACAAATACGTTGAAAGTGATATAGCGCCTGAGGAAAGGTTATCATCATTCGATCTGCTGGAAACTCTGTGAGAAGCATTCTGTCTAATGTAGAGCTTATATATCTACAGTGTATGAAAGTGGAGGTTGAAGACCAAGGAACCAACAACATTGATGGTACTACTGGGCGCTGGGTCTGACGGGTATTCGGTGATTCGGTTCTTAAAAATGAAAATGGAGGGTGTAAATGGTGATAGTAATGATAATGATGATGATGATGACGATGAAGAAAATGATGATGTCTTCCTTCCGCCGGACTTTCCGCTGGATGCCGCGCCATCTATGAGGGTCTCTGGACCCCCCCTCCCTCTTCTTTTTTCCTCCTGTCTGTCGTTCTGTCTGTCATGTTGTTGTCCTGTCCTGTTCTGTCTTGTCTGGTCTGTTATTCTCGTCCTCTCTCTCTACCTCGCTCTCTTTTTTTCTCTTCTTGATCCCCCCACTCCCCCTCCCTTCTCTTTGTATCTCTGTCTTTCTGTCTGTCTGTCTGTCTGTCTCTCTCTCTCTCCTCTCTCTCTCTCTCCTCTCTCTATTCTTCTCCTATCTCTCTCTCACGTGCTTCTCGCTCTTGTGGACTCTCACCAAAAGTCACAAATCACGCATTACCGCCGCCTCTCCCTAACGGGTTTTGGCCCAATGCTCCCTCTTTGTAACAGGAATCTATTGATTGCCTCGCAAGGTTCTGTCAGTGGGCAAGGTCCCATCAGGGCGTCAACCGTCGTCACCATCCTGGTGTGGTATTGGTGATGATGGGGAAAGGGGGAAACCTTGCCGGGCGGGGTGCTCCGGGGAGGTGAGGGGGGTGAGGGTAACAGCTTCCGTGAATTCCCCCCTTCCCTGTCCCAGACGTCGTCTGTCCTGTTGTCTGCGTGTCCTGTCCGCTGTCTCTCTCTCTCTCTCTCCTCCTCTCTATCCCCCCTTCTCTCTCTCTCTCTCTCTCTCTCTCCTCTCCCCCTCTCTCTCTCTCACAAACTGTGGCGGGGCCCCCCCCAGCCCCCCCATGCCCCCACCCCCCCCCCCCGTCCAAACACGACGCCGCAGACATGTTGAAAAGGGTATTATACTTCTTTAGGGAAGTAAAATGAAACGAAAAGTACATGGTAAAGAGAGTAGATGCCCTGAAAAAATTAAAATCGACATGAAACCGTCTGAATATAATGGTGGTAGGGTTAATCTTAGGCATCTAGTGGCTGGAGGATCGTTTAATGGATGCCAGGGAACCTATGCAAGGGACGGTAGTAAAAAAAAAAAATGTTCAACAGGTCAGGTCGTGTAACTTGCGAAACTGCCTAAATCACCGCAGCTATGTCGCGCTACGACAGTATGTTGTGCCGAGGCAGCCTTTACTGGGATCCCCTCCTTAGACATGCAGCCTCCACTGCATTGACCAAGACAATAATAATACTAATAACGAAGACAGATGCTGGCTACGCTCTCACAGCTTCGCAGTCTACAGTGCTCCAGAAGTGTTCCAGCGTGATCATGACCA
>JADBJO010001088.1:0-7500 GCA_016801955.1 Conus betulinus
TCGCTTGCGAACGAGTATACTTTCAGTGTGTTGCCTGTTAGTTACCTAGAGATACCGGAGCAGGATTTCTGTTACGGGTGGGAAACGAGCTCGGAGTCTGAACAATCAAATGAACAGATCATGAATTCGCCCACAGCAGGGCTGGGAGAAACGTTCGGTTTTTCACTAGCCAGCCAGGCTGGTGCGTCAACTAGCTTACCTGATATTTTTCACCACCCAGACATTTCAATTATAACGCCATATATTTTTTGTTCTTCCTAACAGGTAACCAGTACTGAAATCGAAAGCAAACTGACTTCAGGGTAAACGGGAAATCCCGGCCACGCAGCCTCGTTTTCATGCGGCTATTTTAGAACGGATGATAATGGAATCATGTTCTGGAATGCTGACGACAACCCCCCCCCACCTCCCCCCCACCCACCCACCCCACACCCTGACCGTTACATGCCATTGAACCCGGACTCTATCTCCTCACTTTACTGTCTTTCGTCGACCTACTTTTGTTTTCAGATTTTGGAGACGTTTTCGTATCATTACACAGATGTGAAGATTTCAGTGGCAAAGTGGGGGAAAAAAAAAACAAATAAACATGGCAACGACGTAGAAACTAATCTCACGAACCGAACCACGCCGTCTTGATGCTGTTATTAAAAGAACAGGCGTGTGGCCGTGGAGGCATCAAAATATCAATTGTATCAGCGCGCCGCGCGCAGCGAGTAAACATGATGAGAGTCAAACGGCCGTTTCAGATGAAAATGACCCGTGGGGATACGGGGGGGGGGGGGGGGGGGGGGCTTTTGTCAATTTTGTACAAATAGTTCCCCCATCTTCTGGACATTCTGTGCTAGTAACGTCCCTTTTCCTTTCGCTCTCAGTAACTCTGTCTCCTTCTTTTGCTGTACTGTCGTCTACTGTCCTTTCTGTCTACCATATCTTGTATCTATCTTTTTCCACAACCTCTTCCCACAAATTTCTGCACTCAACGAAGTCGGAGTGAACTGACTATACTCTCGAGTATAAGTGTGAGTATTCCAACAGGGTTAAAACGAGTTCACACGCTACCAGATACTAGCACGCTGAGAAGAAGAAGAAGATGATGATGATGATGATGATGATGAATGATGATGAAAGCGAAGTTTTCAGACATTCTCAGAAGAAAAAAAAAAAATACAAACATCAGACAGACAGCAAATTTGGGGGTGGGTGGGGGGGGGTTGGGGGGTGGGGGGGGGGGGGGCTCCTGATGGTCTCTTCAGTTTTAACAATCCACTCGTGCACCACTTGCAAGTTGCACTCGTCAAGGGCGACCGCACAACTGAACATGGCCAGCCATTGCTGATGGTGTCATCATCATCCTATTTATGAGATCTTGTCAAGCGCTGCTAAGGGCCGTATCGGCTTGACATGACTGCTGGTGTCGGAGTGGTCCCCCATTGTAAACACTGACCTTGCACTCCGTCAAACTGGTGGAGAGACCCCGCCTAGCTTAACTGGTTTCGGGTGATCTCGCTATCAGACAGACAGACAGACACACAGACACACACACAAGACAGGGCTGAAAGTGGTCGCTTGTAGTGTAGCAGCAGTGCTCCGCCCCTGGGGTAAAGGGAGTGAACAGTGATCCAAAGTGAAGTGAAGGAATTCACAAATCAGCCAAGCTGCCTGACGAACGAATTCAAGGTCGTGGTTGGGATTCCGTTCTATCGCACTGCGCTGCCCTCATTGATGCCTCGTAGGCCGATCAGCTTGCAGACATTGACTGATCTTAATCAATTAAGCAGATAGCAGAGGATGGCGACCTCCATTAGCAGAGGATGATGGTGACCTCAATCAGCAGAGGATGATGGTGACCTCCATTAGCAGAGGATGATGGTGACCTCAATTAGCAGAGGATGATAGTGACCTTAATTAGCAGAGGATGATAGTGAACTCCATTAGCAGAGGAAGATAGTGACCTCCATTAGCAGAGGATGATGGTGACTCAATTAGCAGAGGATGATGGTGAACTCAATTAGCAGAGGATGATGGTGACCTCAAGTTAGCAGAGGAAGATAGTGACCTCAATTAGCAGAGGAAGATGACGATCCTAACTGGTCGGGGTCGACGACCTGAAGTGGCAAAGGCCGATGACCGGACGGAGGAGAGGCTAAGGGGCTTGGCCCGGTGGATCAACAGAGAGTGCATTCTGACAGAGAGTCCCCACTGGCGGTGCAGGGAGTGTCTGGCTGCATGTGACGGAGGAGGCGACAGGTTTCAGTGAAGTATGACAGAGCTGTGACACACAGTGAGTGAGTCATGGCCACTGTCTGCTGTCTCTGTGTGTGTATGTGTGTGTCCACCATGTGTGTGTGTGTTCTTCGCCTGCCGTTGTGTACCTCCTCCAGGAAGTGTTAGCGTTACCTCGCAATATTGAACTCTCTCTCTCTCTCTCTCTCTCTCTCTCTCTCTCTCTCTCTCTCTCTCTCTCTCTCTCTCTCTCTCTCGGGAGTGTTAGCGTTACCTCGGAAATTTGAACTGTCTCTCTCTCTGTCTGTCTGTCTGTCTGTCTGTCTCTCTCTGTCTCTCTCTCTCTCTCTCTCTCTCTCTCTCTCTCTCTCTCTCTCTCTCTCTCTCTCTCTCTCTCTCTCTTTCTTCATGTATGTGTTTGCGTTTCGCGCGTGATGACGGAAACCTGACGACTGAGATTGCCAGCTGATGAGACAAGCTTGTCTGCATGCTACGTGACCCGATGGAAAGCCGGCTAACAGGTTACATCTGACAGGTTATTGTGTTCCCTCTTGACCAAAAAAAAAAAAAAAAAAAAAATCCACTACAGAGTGCCACAAGCCATTAGCACAGCCAGGGATGAAACATGGACTGTGTCACAGTGACGGTCAGTCGCTCTGCTACTCACCATGTGTGGGCTGCCAGCTGACGTCAACAATGGGGGCCGGTTGTTGTTACACATGCGGAGGTTCTCTCTCTGTGCTCTTCGTGTCGTCTATCAAAACATCGACGGGTGTCTATGGTAGCTCACTGGCGTCTAAACGCTATAATCGTTGGGGTTTTTTTTTCCTAACGAAAAGAGGTATGATTCTGGAGCAAAACCAGCGACAAAAGGAAACACAGTTATTATCTCCTGTGGATCACAACGATTTGGCTCATGAGGACAACAGCTGGTTTTGTTTTTTTAAAACCCCCCCCCCCCCCCCCCCCCCCGGATTATGTTTGCTTTTCCCCGTTTTTCGCTTGGAATGGCCATTGTTTTTCCCGTTTTTCTAAGGATAATAACTGTGTTAATTTTTTGTTCCTACAAGAAAACGGGTGTTATTGCGCGAAAAACAAAATTGAAAAGGGAAAAAAAAAAAAGTTATGATCGCCCTGCATGACACGCGCATGATGAGCGCGCTGGGACCATTGCTATATACAGCGAAAAAGAGGGGAAACAGATAAAACACTGAGGATCACATGTATTTTCCCGGAGATCACAACCGTTCGTCCTGTTTTCGTTGTTTTCCCAAAGGATGATAACTGTTTTGCTCGCGAAAATAGAGGAAAACAGTTGTAGGGGAGACAGTGATAAGAACTGTTTTACTCAAACAAACAAACGAAAAAGGGAAAGCTGTTTTGATGATGAGAGAAAACGGCTGAAAAAGGCTATAATTTTAATGGAGACAGTTGTTTCTGGGATTAAGGCTTATCTCCGTTTTCATGAAGGATAATTGCTTTTTTTTCCAGAGGGGGAAAGCTGTTCTTGGCTTATGAAGCTTGTATGCTGCCATAGTTCTCCCATTGTGTTGCGTTGTTTGTTCGTAGTGCTCCTGTCGGAAAATCTCTCTGTTCTTTCTCACCGATCTGGAAATCATGTCCAGTCTTTTGAAAAGCTGTGTCCTGGAAGAGTTGTTGTGCTGTGTTCTCAGTGTCTGTGGAAAGCGTTTCCATTCCTGTATTTCCATTCTTCGTGAACGTTTTATCGGGGAGGGAACCAACGTTTTTTCGCGGTGTTGCATTTTTTTGAAGGGTTTGTCAGTACTTTCTCCGTATGTGGAAGTCATTTCCATTTTCTCAGTGTTATAGTACTTTGAAGGACTGTCTGGGAAGGGTTAATACTTTGTGGCAATCCGCGAAAGATTAGCATTCTGTGGTGATCCAGGAAGGGTTAGCAGTCAGTGATAGTCTGGTGGGGGGTTAGCGCGCTGTGATTATAAAAGAAAAAGATTGGCTCTTTGTGATAGCATGAAAAGGGTTAGCTTTCGATGGTGGCATGAAAAGGGGGTTAGCAGTCTGTGGTGGCGCCAGAAGGGTTGGCGCTCTATGACAGTCTGGAAAGGGTTAACATTTTGTGATTTTTTTTCGAAAAGAATGAACTCTCTGAAATAGTCTGGAAACGGTCTGGAAATATTTTTCTCTTGTTTTTTGCTCAAGGGTTAGCGGTGTGTCTGTGGTACTCAGAGAAGAATCTGTGTCCCATTTGTCGTAATAGTCTAGCTAGGAGGTGCGTCCCATCTGTCATAGCCGTTGAAAAAGGAGGTGCGTCCCATCTGTCATTGTACTTTAGAAAGAAGGTGCGTCCCATCCGTCATAACAGTTTAGAAAGGAGGCACGTCCCATCTGTCATAGCGGTTTAGAAAGAAGGTGCGTCCATCTGTCATAATAGTTTAGAAAGGAGGTGCGTCCCATCTGTCATAGTAGTTTAGAAAGGAGGTGGCATCTGTCATGGAGGTTTAGAAAGGTGTGTCCCTTTCATAGCGGTTTAGAAAGGAAGGTGCGTTCTCTCTGTCAAAGTAGTTTTGAAAGGGAGCTTAGTTCCCATCTGTCTTGGAAAACGTGCGTTCTGTCTGCAGTGTTTCGGGAAAGCGATCTGCCTTCACCTGTCACCGTCTGAAAAGGATCTGTCTTCATCGGTGATCATAGAAAGGGGCTGTCACTGAAAGGACTGGTGCGTTCCCTCTGTGATCCAAGGGAAATGATCGACACTCTGTGAAATCCAGAAAAAGAGCTGGGCTTTGTCTGTTAGTTACCAGGAAAAGACTGGGCTTTGTCTGTAGTTATCAGGAAAAGATCTGGGCTTTGTCTGTAGTTATCAGGAAAAGATCTGGGCTTTGTCTGTAGTAATCAGGAAAAGATCTGGGCTTTGTCTGTAGTTATCAGGAAAAGATCTGGGCTTTGTCTGTAGTTATCAGGAAAAGAGATGTCCGCTGTGTCTGTAAGTAATCAGGAAACCTGCGCGCCGTGTCTGTAGTCATCAGGGAACGATGCGCGACACTCTGTGACAGGGAACGATGCGCGCCAGAAAAGAGCATCAGGGGCTGTGTCTGGTAGTCATCAGGGAAACGATGCGCGCCTTTGTCTGTAGTCATCAGGGAAAGGTCTGGGCTGTGTCTGTAGTCATCAGGGAACGATGTGGGCTATGTCTGTAGTCATAGGAAACGATGTGCACTGTGTCTGTAGTAATCAGGGGACGATGTGCGCTGTGTCTGTAGTCATCAGGGAACGATGCGCGCTGCGTCTGTAGTCATCAGGGAAACGAGGCGCGCTGTGTCTGTTGTAATCAGGAAATGATCTGCGACCAGTCTTTGATCATCTGGAAACAATCTGTGTTCGAATTGTGGTAATCAAGAAATGGTTTGCGGTTTGTATGCGGTGATCAAAAATGATGTGCCCCTACCTGAGGTAACCTAGAAATGATCTATGCTCTGAATGTGATAATCAAGAAATGATATGTGCTCAGTTTGGTTGGTAATTGAGAAAGGATCTGGGGTCTGTTTGCAATAATCTGGAAAAAGGGTTCGTGCACAGTGAGAAACTGGAAAAGACTCGCGCTCGACAGTAGTAGACTGGGAACGGATTTAGCGGTCTGCAATAACCTTTGCATCTTCACTCAACAATCATTATCTGTGGATCCGCACTATATGCAATAATTATCTACAAAGCGTCTGCTGCTCTGTGATGTATGTAAAAGATCTCGAGTGTCGCACGTTTATATCTGTAAAGAATCTGTTGTTATAATATCAATGCACTTCAAAGACACCACAGCGACGAAGAAGATCAGTTTATCACCGCTGACAGCGGGCAGTGACCGTGAAATGAGCCCCAAGTGGTGGCAAGGGAGAGAACCAGCGTCAGTCGTCCCTGCTTCACCCCCCTGTTTCTTGGCGGGTGACGGTGTTCCTCTGTCAAAAGCCCTTGGTGTCGGCATCCGACGGTAGGTGGTTGTTTTCCCTTTCCAACCGGAATCCAGAGCTGCTGTTGTGTGCAGAGAAATGGGGAGTATCTCCCTTGCACTTTTGCCCAAACTGTCCGCCAACCTTGCCGGGTGTCGGCACAGGGAGTGGATCACCCCCTTAACGCGGAGTGCCTGGCCTACAGTGGGGTGGGTGTGTTGTGCTGTGTTGAAGGGCAGAGTCTTTCCACAAACACCGCTCCTTGGACTGACCTCGGCGGCCTGACTTTTGTGAGGCTTCCAATATTATTGACAGTAGCGTTGGAGTAGTGAGTGTGTGTGTGTGTGTGTGTGTGTGTGTGTGTGTGTGTGTGTGTGTGTGTGTGTGTGTGTGTGCGAGCTGTTTGTGTGTGAGCTCTGTGTGTGTGTGTGTGTGTGTGTGTGTGAGAGAGAGAGAGAGAGAGAGAGAGAGAGAGAGAGAGAGAGAGATAACACAGGACACATAGATACCATTTCACAGCCCCATATCAAACGCCATTAGCATGGTTTTCAATTTCAGACATTTGAACCTCTCTGTCCCACCATCTTCCAGCCCCCATCCTCACCAACGGCTGTTACCACCTCTCGTTATACGGATGTGTTAGAAAATAAAAACACACGTCAGCATGCGTATATACTGCGTACAAAATCTCCGACAGTCAATGTGAACAGACCGCGTTCGAACTCATGATATTTCGCTGAAGGAAGCACATTGATGGGTTCAGGCAATTCACTGAGCATCCGTCTTCCAATCTTAAAGCAAGCCAAAAAAAAAAAAAAAAAAAAGGAGGAGAAAATTATGAAACTCAGTTGAATGCCTGAGAGAGAGAGAGAGAGAGAGAGAGAGAGAGAGAGAGAGAGAGAGAATGTTCAGGAGTGAATACCCCACACCCTATGGCGATAGTTCTTGGACCTACCGGTGTCTTTTGATTTTGGAATAGAGACGGGACTGAGGGGATAAGGGGAAGGGGAGGGGGGTCAGTTTGTTGGAGGGGTTCCCAGCCTTTAGGGCAGGACACCGGCCCCCCTGTCGGCAGGGAGGAGAAGCAGGGCTGGCACCGTGTGAACGGAGGAATGTGGCTGGCAATAACAACACGACTGGCACCGCCATCACCATCCGCAACCCGGAGGAGATGCTGTGGAGGAGGGGGGAGGGGAAGGCAGCTTCGGCAGGCGGGTGGGCTCCTGTTCTGAGTCTGTTCTGTTCTCTGCTGCTACACTCACTGCTTCTCCCAGGTCTGTCGCTCTGCCTTTCTCTTTCAGCCGGCTTCTGTGTACCATCCGTCTGGCACTGACGGGGCCCGGCTTTCTGCTCGGTC
>JADBJO010001088.1:20000-25000 GCA_016801955.1 Conus betulinus
GTCGCCGACTGTTCAAATTTGAAACGCACGTTTTCAGCATATTTACCAACTCTTTATCTCGAGGTCTGCTAGGTTCAGTACATATCAATGGCTGTGTATCTGTAATACTCATTCATGTCTGTATGCCATGGCGTACATGCCTATGCTTCATAGCAGGGGGGGAAATGCAATAGGGAGAAATACCCGTGTTCATATTTATTCAAGGGTCGTCCGGTATTTACTCACGTCAAAGAAAATTATATAATGTTAGATTGGAATAGGCACTCCTTAATCGGGGATGGGGGTGGGATGGCGGGATAGGGGGGGGGGGAGAAGATGAAAATAGCGCGGAAATCCTTATGGACGGTCAGTTTGGCTACTTGTGGTTTGGTCTTTCGTGCAAATGTATGAGAAGTAGGCTATACACGAGTCATGCCGCGTTGGTAGAACAGGTGCAGAAATCGCCCAATATTGGAAACGAGCGGGGCTGAAATTGCCTTGAATTTTGATCATCATCTTCCCTTCAGAGACAGCACACATCGTTTAGATTTTTGACAAGCTTGTCTGTAGAAGCTGTGCTATCAAATTGTATCGGTGCACACGCGCGCGCGCGCGCACACACACACACACACACACACACACACACACACACACAGAGAGAGAGAGCTCGCTCGCAGGCAGAGACGCACGCTCGCAGAGAGAGAGACTCATGATTGCACTGCCTAGTGTTCTCAATGGTTCTAATTTATCTCATAGGCCTAGTTGCAGCCCATCTTCAATGAAGATTTGTATGTGAAGCTACCGGGGGAAATGGACGTCACATCACGATGACGTCATCTGGAACTCGTCAGACCGCAGCCGTGATGTCATCCTGTCTTGAAACGATGCAGGCCTAAAAGTGACATCGCCATAATTCTCAACCGCATGAAGAAAGATCTCGTTGCAAAAGGAGGCGACTGCGGGCGGAAATCCAAACAAATTTTTAAAATGATTTCTTCATAACGCTGTGCCCAAAAACGTAGACCGACGAATCACAAGACAAAACACGACGGGTTTCGACCTCTTAGGTCTTCTTCAGGCAAGATATGCAACACTTAGGACAACGAAAATGAACGAGCAATCGCTTCTCTTCATCCAGTTCGGCGCAAGATGGGCGTTGAAGGGCGTTGAATCTTGCATGGAAGAAAAGTGATTGCTCGTTGATTTTCGTTGTCCGGAGTGTTTGTGTATCTTGCCTGAAGAAGAACTATGAGGTCGAAACCCGTCTATTTCGCCTTGTGATTCGTTTGTCGACGTTTTGGGGCGGAACCTTATCAATTATTTTTTAAACAAGAAAAAAGTGCGTGCCGTGACGAGAAAACAAACATGACGTCATTCCACCGTGACCTCACGAGTGAAAAAGTCGTCACAGTGCACGCACATACACACACAGAGCTGTATTGACGACATCCGAGTGACTGAGGCACACTCACAACGGCACCTTCAAGACTTGCCGTGAGGTCAAGTGTGTGTGGAGTGAAGGTCGTCCCAAGCCCCGGGCCGTGTAGCACACAACACACAGGCTGCCCAGCCTCTTCAAAGCCACTTGAGTGCGCACGCCACAAGTTCTGTGACGACACCGCCTTCACAGCTGGGACCGAGGCGACAAACAAGGGCCGATAGTCACGTGCATGTCTTCCACCCTGTCGGATGGTGTCCCTTGAAGGCGCTCTTTGTGGGTGATTTAGGAAGGAGGTGGGAGAACAAGGCTAGACGTTGTGTCATCCGGTGGAATGTCTGGGGCGACAATCCGCTCGTGTGTGGAGTGGTTCATAGTCGTGGGTTGTTGACTGGACCAGTTATCATCCGTGTCTCAGTCAGTTTGAGTTACATGTGAGGAAATCACCGTTCATGACCACGACGTCTGTTGGGTTCTAGTCCTCTTACCGTGACGTTCGGCGGTTGTTGTGTCCAGTGCTGTCGTGCTACAGAGAGTGTGTATGTGTTTCATGCGTTGTGTTCAACACAGACGTTCAGTTCTTCGATTCCGACATTGTTGTGTGTGGCGGTTTTTTTTTTTTTTTTTTTTTGTTTTTTTTTTTCCCAGTTAGGAGGTGTAATGTAAAGAAGGCTTCAAAAATGTACCTATGTCAGAGGGTAGACCTGTTTTCAATCGTTGAAGATTGCTAGTCTTTCTTTTTTTTTTTTTTTCTTTTTTTTTCTCTCTCTTTTTTTTTTTTAATCGAGACTATGCTTTGAGGACATGGAGTATGTATGATTGTTCTATGAACAGTTCGTTCATTTTTAATGCATTTTTTTTTATGCGAGACTTGTTAATTATTGGCATGTCATTCCCGTGTTGCTGATATATAAATCCCAATCTGCAAACATTCGAATCCTGCATTGACATATAAATTCAGTGTCGCCGACATTACTGTCATATACATTCCCTTTTGTCGACATTCAACTGCTATCATAGACCTCATTACCGACCTTCGAATCATGTTTTGTAAAGATTAAAGTCCTGCATTATCGACGTTTTAATCCCGTATTGCCGATATTTAAGCCAAAATGCTACATAATCAACATCTGCCTTCTGTAACGCCGACTTAGAAATCCTGTACTTCCTGCGTTTTGAGACCTGCGTTGCCGACATTGTAATCATGCATTTAGACCTGCGTTGCCGACATTGTAATCATCCATTTAGACCTGCGTTGCCGACATTGTAATCATGCATTTAGACCTGCGTTTGCCGACATTGTAATCATGCTATTTAGACCTGCTTTGGCGACATTGTAATCATGCATTTGGACTTGCGTTGCCGACATTGTAATCATGCTATTTAGACCTGCGTTGCCGACATTGTAATCATGCATTTAGACCTGCGTTGGCGACATTGTAATCATGCATTTAGACCTGCGTTGCCGACATTGTAATCATGCATTGCTAACATTGGAGTCTGTGTCTGCCAATGAGAAGGTCTACGCTTTCCTTCATGTGAATCCGTAATTCCGACACTGAGTCCACTAATGCCGACATTGGAGTCATCTCTTGCCGACATGAGAATCCTCTGTTGCCATAATGCGCGTCCCTTCATACCACTGTCCACTCAGTCATCACATGGCCAGTCTGTACTCAGCTCGTCTGCCCGCGGAGCTGGCGGTTGTGAGTTCGAACTTCTCGTGGGGTCGTGATTTCACAGTCATGAAAACCCTCTCTGTCAGCCCAGCGGTACATTGGGTACCTGATTCAGTTCAGTGGAGATTAAGACAGCAGAAGGAGAAGGGTGGGCTCCGCATTTCTTAATGCCGTGCTCTGGTCACCTCACACAGTTCTCACGATTCCCTGTCCGTACCACCACTAGGCAATGGGACTTAAATTTGTCTTACTACCTGCCTTTGAGTTCTGTCAGTAGTGTGGACCTTGAAGGTTCTGTTGGCTTTATATGTGTCGTTGTGAGTGCAGGCAAACGTTGCAGGCTGGCAGCTTACGTTTTGTCGTTGTCTGAAATTTCTTTCAATCCAAATTTGAAAAATTATTGCTAAAGCCGCTCCAAAAACGTTGACAAACGAATCACAAGCAGCAAAACTTTCCTTTCCGCCTGTCGCCTCGCTTCGCTATCGCAACTAAATCTTTTTTCTACCGCCGACGATTGAGCTATTTCTGTCAGCTGCTTTTCTTTGGAGTGTTCCGCTGTCGTTTTAGCAGTTCGTGTACACACACACACACTTACACACACACACACACACACACACACACACACACACACACACACACACACACACACACACACACACACACATACAAAGACACACGCACACGCACGCACACACACACACACACACACACACACACACACACACACACACTGGTAAAGCGTCGGTTGTGTTGTGGAGAAGGAAGGCGGGGGGGGGGGGGGGGGGGGGGGGGCGTAGGAGGGAGGGGGAGGGAACAGCAAGACATGGACAAAGCAAAAAGTACAGGAGAAGTACAGAGGTTTATGTAGCATGTTTATCAGCAGTGTTCAGGTTTTTTTTTTTTTTTTTTTTTTTTTTTTTTTGCTTTCGCTGTGACTGACCACAGGTCAACATTGACTCTGCCCAGAGGAGGGTGGGGTAAAGCCGGGCCGGCACAGATCTCTCTCTCCAGGTGAATGTTGATACTGGCGGACATGATCTCCCCCCCCCCCCCACTCCCCGCTCTCCATCCCCACCCTCTTCTCCCACGCACACACACACACCCTCCTCCTTCCCTCCCTCCCTCCCTCCCTCCCTCTGCCTGCCCACACACGCCCCGCCCAAGGCCACCGACACTGACCCCTTGGTTCCGGCCAGTCATCGAAACACCTCCTCCGCCTTGCAGCCCCAAGGTTTCCACGTGGTGGTGTGCTGTGGGGGTGGGGGTGTCGTGTTGGGGAGGTTCTCTTTGAGTGGGTTTCCCCTTCGGTGATAGAACGTTTGGTGGACATTTCAACTTTCATGTACGCCAGTACCTAGCACCTCTCCCCCCCCCCCCACCCCTCCCCCCCCCCCCCCCCCCCCCCCCCCACCCCCATTTTTTGGGCTCCCCTGAAAGCTGAGCTTGAACACCCCCTTCCCCCTCCCCTCCTCCCCTCCCGTTCCGTTCCACCCGCAGAAAGAGAATGCGAATGTAAATCTTGATTCAGATTAAGGCCAAGGTCCCATACCGAAGAGGGTGTCATAAATGTTAATATATGCCAGCACAGCAAGTTAAAACAAACAAACAAATCCTCAAGATATTAACGGTCTGAATTCTCTTGTTCGCTTCATAAACAAACTTAGCTAAATTCAGTAGTGTGTTTTCATTATTTGTCGTTGATAAGAGAATGAGACAGAAGAGACACGGTTCCCGCAGATAGAGAGAAAAAAAAAAACCAGAGAGAGAGAGAGAGAGGCTGGCCCATTTTGACACTTGCTTTATAGCTTCACCACCTTCTCAAACGCACACGCACCCACGCACACGCACACACACACATGCACATGCACGCGCGCGCGCACATACACACACTCGCACACGCGCGC
>JADBJO010001088.1:30000-35000 GCA_016801955.1 Conus betulinus
CACCAGTGTGTGCTTGTGTTTTACTTTCATGTCGTCCATCTCACCGGTACACTCGTTGGCCTAACTCTTTTGCTAAAAGTGGGATGGGATTTAACGTACGAGCAAGACTGGTTATGCATCCGTTCAGGCACAGTATCACCTCGGCTTAAAGTTTCACCGTTGTATCTCTGATATCGAAAGAGAATCGAACCCAAGACATTCGAAAGAGAGTATAGTGCCTTATTCACAAGGCGACCCATACCCCAGCAACATGTATAACACCACAATAATAATAAGAAAAAGAAGAAGAATGCTAGTTTGTAGTCACAACGGTAATAAGCTAATGAAAATAATTATTGTACTAGATGATGATGATGATGATGATAAATGATAATTACAATAATAACAACAACAACAATGATAATAAAGTAAAGCGACAATATCAGTGATAATAATGTTGATCATCAAAACACAATGACAATCACAACATCGATGACAGTACCATTTACAATGATGATGTTCATAGCATAAAACGGTAAAGATGTTGAATAGTGAAGACAACGTCTGACGTAATGAGCGCACGTCCTACGTACGCCATAACGTGACGATTCCCCGCGGAACTGACCACTTTGACCCGTTCTTGGAGCCTTTTTTTTTCCCTCCATTTCCTCGTTTGCGAATACGGGAAAGTTGTTCTGTGGGCGTGTTGTCCGTTTGTGTGGGTAGAGGTCTCCCTGGTTGATCGGTCGTCAGTGCAGGTGGGACCCAGCCAGCAGTCCTGTGTAACATGAGCAACGCTCGCCCCTGCTTCATAAACTGGGTTTTGATTGTCTGTGTCAAACACCGCAGTTGTAGCATTATTGATGATGAGGATAGGACGAAGACCGTATTACCTTGCTCTTGATCAATCCAGAGAGAGAGAGAGAGAACACCGCAGTTATAGGATTGATGATGATGATGATGATGATGATATGACGAAGACCATATTACCTTGCTCTTGATCAATCCAGAGATAGAGAGAAAGAGAGAAAGAGAGAGAGAGAGAGAGAGAGAGAGAGAGAGAGAGAGAGAGAGAGAGCCAACACCGCAGTTCTAGGATTATTGATGATGATGGTGATGATGATGATGATGATGATGATGATGATGATATGACGAAAACCGCATTACCTTGCTCTTGATCAATCCAGAGAGAGAGAGAGAGAGAGAGAGAGATTGAGAGAGAGATAACGCCGCAGTTCTAGCATTATTGAGGAGGAGGAGGATGATATGACGAAGACCACATTACCTTGCTTTTGATCAATCCAGAGAGAGATTGAGAGAGGTCCAAGCAAAGAGGGATGGGAAGGGAGACGAAGGAGGGACGTGACTTGGGGAGAGAGGGTGAGGTGGATGATTAGTCAACATCAGTAGTTTCTGACCTTGACGATAGTTGGCTGGATATATAGATGTTTTGGAGAAGAAGCCCGCTGAACGAAAGCTCCAAAGTGAACAGTGCTCATAGTGTGTGTGTGTGTGAAAATATCTTTTAAAAGGGTGAAGAAGCTCCGTGATGCATTCCATATCATGCTCCACTGACAGTGAAACATAATTATTCTTTTAGAGTGTTGGGACTTGCACGAGGGGAGACATAAACACTTTCCAGCAGACTCCATGAAAACCCTGTTCAGAGATGTCCCACCTGACGTGATCTTTGAATTTCTGAAAGAGATTGACATTTTTCATCTGATCTAAGATTTTACGTTAGAAATTTTTTTTTTGTAGCAAAGTTTCTGGTGCGTTTTTTAGAAGGTGTATTTTAAAGAGATGTGTGAAAGATGGTTGTGTGTGTGTGTGTGTGTGTGTGTGTGTGTGTGTGTGTTTGTGTGTGTGTGTGTGTGTGTGTGTGTGTGTGTGTGTGTGTGTGTGTGTGTGTGACCTGTGAGCTGACTTCAACGTGATGACAGCCCTGATATGGCACTTTGCGGTCGGCTGGGCTACAAGCAACATTACCTTACCTTACCTCTTTCATCATATCCACGTTGTTCACGCGCTACGGTTTAATGTATGTGCAGTGACGGCTTGATCGGGGAAAAAAGTGTCGATTTTGCCCCCTTCCATTTCCCTCCCTCCCCTCCTTCCAGACCTATGCATTACTTGAGTCGAATCCCCCCCCCCCCCCCCCCCCCCCCCCCATGCATGCATCCTCTCCGCCCCCTCGGCCCCAGTACCACCCCCATACCATCCCACTTCCTGCCAATTTTTTTTCTTGATCTTCTTCTGCGTACGTAGGCTGATACTCCTGCAGACACCCCCTGTATAGACAGGCAAGGGTTAATCCCACCTACCCAACAAAGGGAGTGGAGTTTTGAGTGTATGACCGTTTTTTTATCCCGCCATTAAGGCAGCCATACTCCAGCTTCGGGGAAGGTGGATGCTATGTGTAATGTGTCATCCATACCAACGGCCAAACTGACCTTCTCTTCCGAAAGTTGGTGATGGGATTTTACATGTGTGTGCAAGACGTTATGCGTACGTTCACACACGGAGCCTCAGTTTACAGTCTCATTCGAAGGACTGTATGGGAAATGGAGTCAGAACCAATGTTAAATCCGAGGGGAAAATCCCTCTGTACCGAAACGGCCCGGCGGAGATTCGAACCCGCAATCCCAAGATTACGAGTCCGGCGCTGTACCACCGAGCTATTCCTTCTAGACCTTACCCGTTACACGAGCATGGGACTCAACTGTGACATGTACGATGCGCACATTATGTGCATGCGCATGTTGACGTTTTTTTTTTTTTTAAATCAGGGATTGCTGTCGTGCTTGTGTAATAGTAAAAGTAGTAGTATCAAAGTCATCGAGTTTTGGGGACAGAATTGTGTTTTTAAAAGTGATGGGAAAAAAGAACAACATTCGAAGCAACAGATCAGCGGCTGCATTGTGTAGTCTCATAACCCGGTAAATCGCGTGACCAGATAGTTTGGTATGGAGAGAGAGAGAGAGAGAGAGAGAGAGAGAGAGAGAGAGAGAGAGAGAGAGAGAGAGAGAGAGGAGTGGTGGAAAGGACGCAACAAAAGGGGGGGGAGGAAGGGAGGGGGCGAGAGAGAGGGGGAGGTAAGGAGGGAGGCAACAAGCTATTGTCATGAGTCAGCTGCGTTTGCACCTCAGTCTTCAAGACAGAAAAAGTAACATCCAGAGCGCTGGAGATACGAAAGGAAATCTGTTCTTATTATATGCCGCTAGTAGTAAAAGTAGCCGCAGTGCTAGTAGTGGTGGTATTTTGATTATCTTCCTTGAACCATAAGACGGTAAAACGTGCGGTGATTGATAGACGTCCTGTGCGCCACTCCCCCCCCCCCCCCCTCCCTCACCTCTCCTCTCTCTCTCTCTCTCTCTCTCTCTCTCTCTCTCTCTCTCTCTCTCTGTGCAGTGCAGTGCCAGTGTCCAGGCTGATCGGTGGTGCAGGGCTTGACCATTGTATTGTGGTCTGTCTGTGTCTGGTGCGGCCGGGCTGCCTGTTGCTTGCTCCTGGCTGGCCCCGCGTGCCTTTCTGGGTGGATGCACTGGGGATTGGTGTGCACCCGACTTGAGTGTTTCACCCGATGTTGGTGAGGGTGGGGTAGGCCGAGGTGGGGGTGCGGGTGTAAGCCGTGTAACCCACGTCTCCGTCGTCTACCCCCCGTCCCAGTCCCGACAGCGAGTTGGCTGGTCCAGACCCTCGGTTGTTGTTCGGGAAGAGTGAGGCGCGCAGTGGTGACGAGGGATTGTGTGTGTATGTGTGTGTGTGTGTGTTCGTACAATCCTCGTCTGACAGTGTGTTTACTTCCTGCTGCCTTCCCCCACCACCCCCACCAACTGCTTGCTCCACGTCTTTTGTTCGTCGTCAGGTTTGTGGGTTCTTCCAGGACAAGGGTGGTGTTGTTGTTGTGATTATCTGTGGGACAGCCAGTGGCTTGTTTTGAAAAGAAGACAGACAGCCAGTGAGTGTTGGTGTTCATGGTTTCATTTGTAAAGCATTGTGAATGAATACGCAATTAAACAAATAAAGAAATGAATAAGCGGTCAAATATTTTAAAAAAAAAAAATCAGCGAGTAAAAACAAAATCGAAAAAAAAATCGTTGTTTTCCGAATTCAGAAATATGCTAATTTAAGAGGAGGAATAAGAATAGGAGCAATTCGAGTGCTCTGATTCCGACGTTCTCCGAGAGAAAATCGTTTAGCGAGTGTGACACGCTTACTGTGTGCTCTGTCATAGTTTCACGTGGCTGTAGACGTGATGTCCTCGAGGACAAACTACAAACAGCAGGAGAAACAGATTGGTGACCTCGAATCCAGACCTCAAACAAGAGTTCACTGCCCTCGCCAGGGATCAGCGTAAATCCTGCGGATTACCGCCCCTGCCTCGGTGGTGCTAAACGTCAGACGGAACTTGCGTCCTTGCTGGAACCGTTTGACGCCGAATGACTCTCCCTTCTGTGATCAGCCTGGCTTCCAGCAGACTGTCGGAGCAGTCCTCCGAGGCAGTGAGTGGTGGTGCAAGGGACTGCGAGGAATCTGGCTGCTGGTTGTCCCTACCGGATGAATCACGGCTCAGACTGAGGAGACGGGAATCAGTTGTGGTGTAGACTGCTCGTGCTGGGGTACGGGTCTCGCGTGGATTTACGAGGAAGTCCGCAGGAAGAGTGTGGCGGTACATTCGGGGTGTGTCATTTAACTTGAATGCGTTGCCGAAATCAGCATTCTGTGGAACCTGTGATCTGGAGCAGGTGCAGTCTTTGGTAAACAAAATGCCAGTCCCTAAGGCTGGGTTTGTTTTTGTTTGTTTGTTTTTTTTTTTTTTAATGCAGTTTAGCTCTTCCCTCATGTGAACTATGCGCAGCTAGGCTGTTCCAAGAAATCAACAGTCGCCAGGCCCGTTCCATTCGTGAGTCAGACTTGATGACAGTATTGGAAACGGTGATGGCGTGTGGTTTGACACACACGTCAAACAAGCGTTATTCATTCAGCACTGTGTTGATCAGGTGGACAGACAACCCCAC
>JADBJO010001088.1:40000-42500 GCA_016801955.1 Conus betulinus
CCCTCCCTCCCCCCACCCTCATCCCACCCACCTTAACCCCTAAACACTCCTACCCACCCAGCAAGAATTCCCCTTATGTCTCTCCTTGAGCAAAAGAGACAGACAGGGACAGACGGACAGACGGGGTCGGCCAGCACATACATCAAAGTAAGGAGGAAACTGTCATTGCTGAACGTGAGGCTGGAATCGGACGAAGGCTCAGAATGGATACGGGGAGCAGTTCCATCAGAGACACATACACGGGCGTGGGTGAGGATGGGTGGGGGTGGGGGGTTATAGTTACAGCCGTGACGTGAGACAGACAGAGCGATGGATAGAGAGCTAGCTGTTGGCGGGGGGGGGGGGGGGGGGGGGGGGGGGGGGGGGGGGGAATATAGTTACAGCCGTGAGACAGGACAGAGCGATGGATAGAGAGCTAGCTGTTGGCGTGGGCGGGGGGGGTGGGGGGGGGGGATATAGTTACAGCCGTGAGACAGACAGAGCGATGGATAGAGAGCTAGCTGTTGGCGCGCGCGGAGGTGGGGGGGGGGGGGGGGGGGGTATAGCCGGTTGAGACAGCAGAGCGAGACAGACAGAGCGATGGCGGATAGAGAGCTAGGGTATAGTTACAGCCGTGAGACAGACAGAGCGATGGATAGAGGCTAGCTGTTGGGCGGGGGGGGGGGGGGTATAGTTACAGCCGTGAGACAGACAGAGCGATGGATAGAGAGCTAGCTGTTGGCGTGGGCTGGGGGTGGGGGGGGGGGTGGTTATAGTTACAGCCGTGAGACAGAGACAGAGCGATGGATAGAGAGCTAGCTGTTGGCGCGCGCGCGAGGTGTGGGTGGGGGTTATAGTACAGCCGGAGGACAGAGGAGATGGGGGGTTGGCGCGCGGTATAGTTACAGCCGTGAGACAGAGACAGACTAGAGAGATAGCTGTTGGCGCGGGAGGGGGGGGGGGTATAGTTACAGCTGTTGGCGCAGAGCGATGGATAGAGAGGGGGGGGGGGGGGGGGGGGGGGGGTATAGTTACAGCCGTGAGACAGACAGAGCGATGGATAGAGAGCTAGCTGTTGGCGTGGAGGGGGGGGGGGGGGGGTATAGTTACAGCCGTGAGACAGACAGAGCGATGGATAGAGAGAGCTAGCTGTGTGGTTGCGGAGGGGGGGGAGGGGTATAGTACAGCCGTGAGACAGACAGAGCGATGGATAGAGAGCTAGCTGTTGGCGTGGGGGGGGGGGGAGGGGTATAGTTACAGCCGTGAGACAGACAGAGCGATGGATAGAGAGTAGCTAGCTGTTGGCGTGGGGGGGTTGGGGGAGAGGGGGGGATATAGTTACAGCCGTGAGACAGACAGAGCGATGGATAGAGAGCTAGCTGTTGAGTGTGGGGTGGGGGGGGGGGGGGGTTAGTTACAGCCGTGAGACAGACAGAGCGATGGATATAGAGCTAGCTGTTGCGGGGGGAGGGGGGGGGTTATAGTTACAGCCGTGAGACAGACTGAGCGATGGATAGAGAGCTATTTGTTGTTGTGGGTGGGGTGGTGGGGGGGGGGGGTATAGTTACAGCCGTGAGACAGACAGAGCGATGGATAGAGAGCTAGCTGTTGGCGGGGGTGGGGGGGGGGGGGGGGTCGTTACAGGGGGGACAGGGGGGAGGGTTATATAGTTACAGTTATCGTTACAAGCCGTGAGACAGACAGAGCGATGGATAGAGAGCTAGCTGTTGGCGGGTGAGGGGGGGGGGGGGGGGGGTATAGTTACAGCCGTGAGACAGACAGAGCGATGGATAGAGAGGTAGCTTTTGGCGGGGGGGGGGGGGGGGGGGGGGGGGGGGTATAGTTACAGCCGTGAGACAGACAGAGCGGATGGATAGAGAGCTAGCTGTTGGCGGGGTGGGTGTGGGGGGGGGGGGAGGTATAGTTACAGCCGTGTGAGACAGACAGAGCGATGGATAGAGAGCTAGCTGTTTGCGGGGGGGGGGGGGGGGGGGTATAGTTACAGTTACAGCGTGTGAGACAGACAGAGCGATGGATAGAGAGCTAGCTGTTGGCGGGGGGAGGAGGGGGGAAGGGTATAGTTACAGCCGTGAGAGACAGAGCGATGGATAGAGAACTAGCTGTTGGCGGGGGGGGGGGGGGGGGGGGGGGGGGGGGGGTGGTTATAGTTACAGCCGTGAGACAGACAGAGCGATGGATAGAGAGCTAGCTGTTGGCACAGTGCAGTGGTGGTGCATGACACACGCACACACCTGGCCCTGAATCTGTCTGTCTCTGTCGCCATGACGTGCGTGACCTGTCACAGGGTCTGACAGCACAGCACCAGCTGATGACAGACCCCCCCCCCCCCCTTTCCCCACGCATACCCTACCCGACCATCCCTGCCTCCAACCCTCCTACTCCCTCTCCATCACCCTACACACACACACACACACACAACACACACACACACACACACACACGCCAACTGTCAGCTACCACTAGTACTGCTCGCTACCTCAAACAACTACCCCCTTCCTTC
>JADBJO010001088.1:52500-62500 GCA_016801955.1 Conus betulinus
TTGTTTGTTGTCCGTCGAGACGACGAAGAAGATCCAGTAGTCCTGGGATCGGGGGTGAGTGCATAGATGGCTGGTCAGGCCGATCTGCGCCCGGAAAGATCTATCACAGTACGGACAGGGGATGGTGCAGCTGTTGGAGATCTGTTGGCGCTGATCTTCCTGATATCCTGCGCTGCTAGGCCTCTTGATTTAGAAATACAAGATTGTTTCCCCTGTGTTTCTTTGGAAATGCACTCATACACGCGGACACACACGTACACGTGCGCGCGCGCGCGCGCACGCACGCACGCACGCTCGCACGCACGCACACACACATAATCATGCGCACGCGCGCGCTGCACACGAAAGTTTACTAAGCATGATTGAGAGAGTCGGGAACAATATCTCTCTCTCTCGCAAGACGTGGATTGACTCTCTCTCTCTCTCTCTCTCTCTCTCTCTTACACACACACACACACACACACACACACACACACACACACACAAGACGTATATAGACTCTCTCTCTCTCTCTCTCTCCTCTCTCTCTCCCCAAAGACGTAAATAGAGATTCTCTCTCTCTCTCTGTCTCTCTCTCTCTCTCTCTCTCTCTCTCTCTCTCTCTCTCTCTCTCTATGCCCATGCAACACGTGCGTGAAATTGTTTGCGTGCGCTTGCGTCGTAACGACCGAAAATGAGACAGGCCATGTCGCTGGCCTGCGCTCGTGTAGGTGAGACAGACAGACGGATCGAGTAAATGTGATCACCAAAGTAGCGCCTCCAACATGACACCTCAGCGAAAGCGCGCTTGATCGATCGAGTGGAGGGACGAGAAAGAAGGTTGAACGGGGCGAATGAGGTGAGCATGCAACTTGCCACTTGCCTGTATGTTCATCATGCGTGCCCCTCCCCCTCCCTGTACCACCCGCTCCTCCCCCCCCCCCCCCCTTTACATCCCTACCTCCCCCCTCTTTCCCCCCCCCCCCCCCCCCCCCCCCCCCCCCCCCCCCCCCCCCCTCCCTGACATCAGGTCGGGTCAACCTGGTTTCGTGCTGCGCGGCTGCAGGGAGATTTGCACGGTGCACAGAAATTAGCGGAGGTGTTTGTACAAAGTCGGCAATCGCCGTATATATAAAGGTTTTGTGATGGATGAACCAGAGCTCCAGACTTTGCTTTTTTGAGGAAGCCATTTGTCACTGTGTGGCGAAAAGATGTGTCGAACAGCAAAGACGACGGGTTGTCTGTAACCGTTTGCCACGATAACAAAGCTGCGATATATGTAAAACGCAGACGGTTAATCTGTATGAACGGTGACGTATTAGAGAGGACTACACGGTTTTTTTCCCCTGTAGCCTTTTGACACACTAACACAACAGCGACAAAGCAGACGCTGGGTTTTTTTTTATGTTTGGTTGGGTTTGGTTTCATTTCGTCCTGTTTTTGATTTGTAGATTTCTGCCTCGACGCAAACTGTCGTCATACTAAACGGTTGCTTTTTGAAGCCATGGGGCTGCTCTGTCGGCCGAAATGGAAGCAAGCCAAAATACACTGAAGCGTGCTGAACACAGACAGGTGCCAAATCAGGCTTATATGACACACGATACGAAGCAGTCAAGTCCATTTGGGGGCAAACACGTTTTCTTCAGATGTCACAACTAGCAGACACCAAAGCAGCAGCAGTGAGGTTACCGGACCGCCAGCCAAACGGAGCAAACAAGTTACAAATCAGACACAACGCGTTTCAACCTACTGAGCTTCTTCAGGCAGGACAGACGACACAAAAACACAGATAAGAAAAAAAATCGGAACGAAAACAAAAGAAAACAAAGCAAGAATCGCTTAGCGCTGATCGAATTCATTTGATGTGTATTCTTGGGCCGACGTGTTTGTCCTGCCTGAAGGCACGAAAAGGTCGAAACGCGTTGTGTCTGTGTTGTTACTTGGTTATTCCTTTCGTTTGACGGTCCAGCTGCCTCAGTCTCTTACTTTAGTGACTGTCTGCCGATACGTGCTTTCAAGCCGACCTGAAAATGCACAAAACGATACTTCGTATCAGCTGGCTGTGAACAGCAGAAACCGTAGCGGGAAAGAAGAAGGCACACACAGCCGACAGCCATTAGGGTGTATGGGGAAGGTGTGGATATTGTGTATTTTTTGTGTCTGTTAACAGTGACGTCTGACTGCGTGTTAGGGGTGTACTTCAACTCTGTGTCATACTACTTAATGGACTGGACCAGGTTCTAGAGACGCAGACACCTGCAGACTGGTCAAGTCATTTGAACAGCACTCTCAGAGACAAGTCCATTAGATGGATGACACTCGACTGTGCGGTTCCAGTCTTCTCATCTGAACCCACAGCACCTTTGAACTGTGGGCAAGAGCTGGCGGAGGCTGACCAGTCCCACCATTCAGTTGACCGTGGGAACAAACCCCATTATCTTCGAACATAAAAGAAAATTACCGTACCGCCGAACGAAACGAAAGAGACAATACAAACGACAAGACAAAGCACGACGTGTTTGGATCTCTTTGGTCTTTTTCAGGCGTGACAAACAACATTGAAGACAATGAGAACGAAGAACGAAGTGCAGTCACGTCACTTTGAAGCTATGACCTTGGAGCTCGCTGACCCCTCGCCCCACGTCAGGTGGCGGCAGGACAGTCGTTTTTAATTGTACATCATCAATCACAGTGAGGAATGGACTTTCAGAACGAACGAGGGGAATCGAAGTTACAAAGTTTGCGCGTTTTAACTGAACGTGTTCTTGTTAATCAGTTAATGACGATGACGAATCAAAGTTACAAAGTTTTTTAATTGAAGGTGTTTCTTTTTAATCAGTTAATGTTCGAATCAAAGTTCAATGATGTTCATCAGTTAATGATGACGGCACCCTTAAATTGAACACCGCGGTCAGAGCAAGGGCACCCTTCTACTACAGCAGCACGGTACAGTTCTGGACGAAGTGACCTGAAAAAGTTCGTAAACAGAAACACTAAGCACACTTCGTGGAGACTCTTTTCCCATCAATCCGATTCCTGTAAAGGACTAGTCCGGCAGTGTAGGGTTATTTATTTTTTTCACTCCGTGTCAATACAAGATGCATAATGGATGAAGCTCTAACGGCCTGGACGCCTTAGGTGATGTGTCAGAGGCTGTGAGCATGTTGACAAATGCAGGGGAAAGGGCAGGTGAGACGCAGTGACCCAGACCCGATGAATGCGAAGACTATTTTTTTTTTTAATAGGGATGAGGGAAGGGAGAAGAAGTGGGCGTTATACGGTAAATATCAAAGCACTTTCTTCTACGTACGCACGGTTCACTCCTGCGGACACTCCCTGTATAGACAGGTAAGTATTAAACCCATCTGCCCTACAAAGGGGGCGGAGTTTTGTGTGTATGACCATTTTTTATCCCGCCATTAAGGCAGCCATACTCCAACTTCGGGGAAGGTGCATGCTATGTGTAACGTGTCATCCATACCAACGGCCAAACTGGCCTTCTCTTCGGAAAGTTGGTGATGGGATTTTACGTGTGTGCAAGATGTTATGCGTGCGTGCACACACGGAACCTCGGTTTATAGTCTCATTCGAAAGGCTGTATGGGAAATGGAGTCAGAACCAATGTTAACGCCAAGGGAAAAATCTTCCTGTACCGAAACGGCCTGGCGGAGATTCGAACCCGCAACCCCAGGATTACGAGTCCGGCGCTCTACCACTGAGCTATTCCGGCCCCCGAATCAAAACTGATTGACGGCATATGGGGAGACATCGTATTTTACAAATGTGGGGGACGAGCGGATTCTGAGGCCATGATAATAATATGTCTGTAACCCCTGAGGTGGACAGGGCTATATAAACAACATGAAATATCACTGGACATTGTTTTTGTGTACAAAACCGCTTATAAACCGCCTTTTGAAAGGCGTCTACCTGCTGTGTGTGTCAGGGTGGTCACTATCATTCGGTGCCTGCTCTCTCGGCATGGTAGTCCCTCCCCGTTACTGTTCTATGCACCGTGTAGAGCTGTTGGCGCTTATGCAGATGAGGCGCCTGTGTACAAGAGAGAGACGGTTGAGGGGGGGGGGGGGGGGGGGGGGGGAGAGAGAGAGAAGGAACGAAGGAACGGGAGATGTGTGTGCGGTGGAGAGGAGAGGGGAAGGGGGGGTGAAGCAGTCAAAACAGCGCATTATCATGGTCTTCAGAAGCAATGTTATCCTGCGCACGCACAGACATCACCACTGGAGCAGGTCTTGCTTTGGTCTGTCTCTCTGTGTGGGTCTGCCCGGAAGATGTACTGGTAACAGTCGGGCAGATTCTTTCTCTGCTGAGCTCATCATCTCCTAGTAAATAAGTGTTGAGGGTTCTGGGTTCAAATCGCCCGAAATACCGAAAAAGGAATTTGTCAGTGAACGATGGGAGTCCCAAACAGGACGCAGATTTTTTTTTTAATTAATTTATTTGCTGTCCATAAGTGGCTTAACTGTGCAGGGACCGGGTCCTCTTGTCTGACACTGACTCAATCGTTGGAGGAGCACTGGTCGCTGTCGGTGTGAGTTCTATCCAATAGCTGCTAACAAACACGCTGTTCTGCGCACTGCACACCCCAGTCGCGCTTCTTTCCAGCTTCAGCACAAGATGGCTTAAAACAGTGCCACGTCCCCCCCCCCCCCCCCCCTCCTTCCCTCCCTCCCTCCCTCCCTCTCTCTCTCTCTCTCTCTCTCTCTCTCTCTCTCTCTCACGCTTCTCATTGTTTTTCAGTAAAGTTTGTCAAGTACAAAAGCAGCACAGCTTGAACGCGCTCAGTCGCTCAGCTTGCCTTCATCGAAAAGTCATCTCGCCGTTCTTTTTTTTTGTCAGGCCTTTTTAGCACCAAACGAGCTACGCGCAATTTGTTGCTGCGAGTGTGAACAGCATTCCCCTCGAAGCTTGCTACAATTAAAGAGAGAAAAAAAAAAAAAGCTATTGTACCTAAAGACTCACACGCTGGGGTGTGTTTCCCCAGTCAGTCAGCAGTCGGGGGGCACTCGATAGATCCCCGTCTCGATAGATCTCGATTGATTCCTATCTCGATGGATCCCCGTTACTGTTTTTGGATCTACCGAGACGGGGATCTATCGAGACGGGGATCTACCGAGATGGGGATCTACCGAGACGGGGATCTGTTGAGACGGAAATTCATCCGCATGTAGTGGGGGAGCTATCGACACGGGATTCTACGGAGATGGGGATCTACCGAGACGGGGATCTATTGCGATCTACCCTTTCCAGTCAAACGCATGTTGCCCAGCGTGTGTCGGCTCAACACTGAACGCTGTCGTGACAGAAATGTACACAGAGACCCATGTGTGTGTGTGTGTGTGTGTGTGTGTGTGTGTGTGGTGTGTGTGTAAACGTAAATCAACAAAATGTGTTTACTCATCTTGTGTGTGTGTGTGTGTGTGTGTGTGTGTGTGTGTGTGTGTGTAAACTTGAATCATCCGAATGTGTCTACGCATTTTTTTGTGTGTGTGTGTGTGTGTGTGTGTGGGGGGGGGGGGGGGGGGGGGGGACCCTCCTAACCTTTTAAATAATCCGAATGTGTTTACGCTTCTTTTCTTTTCTTCCTTTTTCTTTCTCTTTTTTTTTTTTTTTTTTTTTTTTTTTTTGTTGTTGTTGTTGTTGTTGTTGTGAAGCTGGGGAAACGAGTCCTTTTGAAGGGGTATACTCGAGTTCGTGAAAATTTGCATTTCTGTCGCGGACTTGTTACAAATGAATGAAAACAAAATTTAACAATTCCAGACGGATTTCTAACTAGTCTTGTACAGAGCGCTAGAGGCTCATCTGGCCATCTGCAAGGAAGGTAAGCTGTCCTTTTTGGAAGAGAAGACTAGGCAGAGTGACCCGCCTTTCCTGAGTACGGTCTTTGACACCATGGCCAGACAGCTTAGGTGGGTATCTGTTGGCCGAATCGCCTGCCACGACACATAAAAGTCATGTTGTTTATAGCCCAGCCGACCGTGGAAGCATATTAAGGCTACAAAGCCACCGCATATATGAATAAGAGAGAGAGAGATGTAAACAACCCAGCCTATGATTCCGATTCTTTCCTTTTCAGATCCAGTTAAACCGTCAATACAAACTCGAATCTTCACTACAAACACTCGAATCTTCAAAACAAACTCGTAGATCTTACCCACTAAAGACATCTTCACTACAAATACTTAGTCTTCAGAACATTACTTACCACAAATACACACAAGCAAACACCGAAGTTACGCTTTTGGTGTTTTTCACGAAGAACCCAGTTGACAGGTCATATAAAATATAAGGGGAGTCTTCAAAACAGAAGCTGATCTTCCAAACCGTTCAGAAAGAGTGTATTCAGTCTACCCGTTTTATTTAGTACTTTTTACTTCAGTCGCACGAATAAATATTACCACGCCAGAACAAACAAGGGGTTACAGGTCAGAAGTGAGTCTTTTCCAGCTGTGTCCCCGTTTTATTTAGTGACTTCACGCAGTATAAATAGTACCACGCCATGCTCTGAATGATGCGTGAAATGGTCGGAATTCTCACTCTGAGTATGCTTTCTGGGTTTAAGAAAAAATGATGATACAAATTATATCTTTTTAACTGTTACAAGTGAATAAATAAATAAAAATGAATAAATAAATAAATGAATAAGAGTAGTAGTAATAATAATAATAGTATTAACAACATCAATAATAATAATGATAATATCTTTTTAAACTGTTTATTAGCAGCAGCTAAAAACATTAGGCACGCGCGGCGGACGGAACGATACTGATAAAGATGGATTGAAGTTTCGGATCGAAAGAGAAGAGTCAGATTGTTTTATCCATTGTTTAAAATGGGGGGGGGGGGGGGGGGGGGGGGGGGGGGGGGGAAAAAAAAAGAAACAGAACAAACAAAAAAAAAAGAAAAGGAAAAGAAGAACAACAAGAACAAGAAGAAAGAAAGAAAGAGAGAAAAGAAAAGAAAGAAAAAGAGAACAAAGAAAGATGGGACAGAAAAGAAAAGAAAGACAGATCCGGGGGGGGGGGGGGGGGGGGGGGGGGGGGAAAGAAGAAAAAAAAGAAGGACAGGAAAGAAAAGAAAGACAGACAGATGAGAAAATATAAAAAAGGAAAGAAAGAAAGAAAAAAAAAAAGAACAGAAAGTGGTGGCCATCAGTGTAGAGGAGCGAAAGGAATGAGATGGAGTGCAGCCAAGAGAGCCGCGTGAGTCAGAGCTACGGCACCCGACTGTCATCCTCAGTGGGAGCCTATGAGGTGGAGGTAAGGGAGGGCTGATGGGCGGGGAAGGGAGGGGAGGGGGGGGGGAGGAGGCAGGATTTTTTTTTTTTTTCTTTTGCCGTAGTAGCGCTCATTGATGTATATATACACATCAGTGGTTGCTTCCAGTGCACAAGTGGTTCTGTCCCCATTAGTGTCTTGTGCAGGTGTTTCCCATGACGTTGGGGGAAAGGGGGGGGGGGGCATCGAGGAGAGGGGATGGAAGATCAGGATCGAGCTTCGTTTTTGTTTTTCCCCCAACAGCCTCGTTTTCATTCAACGCCTACCTGGCGCTGAAGAGATCAAAGCTAAGTGACAACTGGTTCATTGTCATTGTCCTATTTGTTTGCGTCTTGCCTGAAGAAGACCTAAGAGGTTGAAACGCTACGTGTTTTGTCTTGTGACTCGTTTGTCCACTTTTCTCTTGGCGGTTCACTTACATTTATTTAAGATTTCCCCAAACGACAACCCTCCTCAAGTTCGATAGATTATCTGGATTTTCTTGTTTTTTTTTTTTTTTTTTTTTTTTTTTTTTTTTTTTTGTCTCCTTTTCATTTACTGTTGTAGGCTCAAGTGGTCGAAACGCGTTACTCCTGTTTGGTCAGCCGCACGTTGGTTCCAGTCGTGTGGCGGCTTGCTAACAGCTTTAATTAATTCTCTTTCCATCAGCTCCCGTCTGCAGTCACTCAATCCTCTCTCAGTCTGTCAAGGAACAAGGCCGCTCAGTGGTCGGCCAGTCTTTGTGGAAATCTGTCAGACCCAAGCTCTCTCAGGAATGTCGTGGGGGGTCTTTGGTCTTCACCACAAGTCGCCCGCAGAGGCTGCCAGTCTTTGCGGAAATCTGTCAGACTTTGGCTTTCCCAGGAATGTGGTGGGAGTCTTCGTTTTTCCTCACAGTGGGCCTGCAGAGGCTGCAGTAGGGACAGAAGGGCGTTCTACCAGGGGCATTTGAAATGCCACTTTTCTCCAGTTCTACGGTACGAAGTCAGTCGCTGAACACAGCCAGCTGTTGTCATTGGTCTGCCTGAGACAGTGACCACTGCCAGGAACTGGACAGAATGCTGGCTGTTGTCACTGGTCTGCCTGAGACAGTGACCACTGCCAGGAGCTGGGCAGAGTGTTGGCTTCCGCCAACTGCAGCATTTGTGTTGAAACGTGCACACACATTGGGACTATGACAAATAACACTGCTTTGATATGACAAAAACTACTTTTTGATATGACAAATAGAACTACTTTGACATGACAAATGACACTACTTTGATATGACGAATGAAACTACTTTGATATGACAAATGAAACTACTTTGATACAACAAACAAAACTACTTTGATACGACAAATGAAAACTACTTTGATACGACAAATAAAACAACTTTGATACGACAAATAAAACTGCTTTGATACGAAATAAAATTGTTTTGATACGACAATTAAAAGTGCTTTAATAAAAAATAAAACTCCATTGATGTGACAAATAAAACTGCTTTGATTTCACAAATAAAACTACTTTGATGTGACAAGCAAAGCTACTTTGATATAACATAAAACTACTTTGACATGACAAAATGAAACTATATTGATACGACAAATAAAACTACTTTGATACAAATAAATCTACTTTGATACGACAAATAAAACTACATTGATATGACAAATAAAACTACATTGATGCGAAAAATAAAACTATTTTGACAGACAAATAAAACTATATTGATACGACAAATAAAAGTACTTTGATATGACAAATAAAAAAAACTTTGATTTGACAAATAAAACTACTTTGATATGACAAAGAAAACTACTTTGATACGACAGATAAATCTACTTTGATACGACAAAAAACTACATTCATATGACAAATAAAACTACTTTGACAGACAAATAAAACTACTTTGATACGACAAAAAAACTACTTTGATATGACAAATAAAACTACTTTGATACGACGACAAATAAAACTACTTTGATATGACAAAGAAAACTACTTTGATACGACAAATAAAACTACTTTGATATGACAAAGAAAACTACTTTGATATGACGTGAACCGTTTTCTGTCACTGCTGATCCCAGGGTCTGACCAACACGATGGGCTAATGCGTAGGTCAGACATCTGCTAAGTCGTAGCCACGAGACCCTCTTCTTAACTTCTACCATCGTAGTTATTAATTCATTTATCCATCAGCTCTAAATCTTGCTCAGTGTGGCCTCGAAACTTAGCGGATGTGGTGCAGCATAAAAGGACTAGTCTGCACGCAGTGATGCCCCCTTGATAAACTGAAACTATCTGTAGGAACCTCGTTTTGCTTATCTTTTGAAACGAAGTGAAAATATGTTATGATAAGGAGCCATCCCGGTTCCAGTACAGCGCCGTCCCGAAGGGAAGATTCCGTCTTCAAACAAAGTTACGTTAAAAATGGCGTCAGTAACTTTTCAGGATTCTTGCTGACAAGCAAGCAATGGAACGGAGTCAGATGAAAACATAAGTGGGGTTTGATAGCCTGAGCCTGTTTATGTAGTAAATGGGACATGTCTGCAATAGGTGATGAATTTCATTTTATCATGGAATGTTCAACGTACGTTACTTTGCGCAACACGTATTTGCCAAAACATTTCTCTCCCCAAAATCTGTCTATAATTTTTGTCAAATGATGTCTTCTTCTAATCGAAAACAAATGCTTCCATTGTCAAAGTATATTAGATTATCTCAAGTGTTGTAAATTGTTGGTCTATGTCAGCATTGAC
>JADBJO010001088.1:67500-70000 GCA_016801955.1 Conus betulinus
TTCCCCCCTTCCCCTCCCAGCCCCATCCTCGCAAACTGAGAAAAAATTAGCTATCGGGTTTTTTTTTTTTTTTTTCTTTTATTTTCCATCAAACAAAAATGAACAATGATGTCAATCAATCACATAAAAAAAAACACAACAACAACAACAGAAAAAAAACACAAAACAAAATCAACACAACAACATAATAATAATATAATATCACTTCACACCCACACACACATGTATATACACACGCACACACACACACACACACATACTCAGTCACATGGAATCATAATCAACAACATATTACGAAAAAAAATAGTGCCAGTTAAATATTTTTTTGCGCTCTACAATAATACAAAGCGTACAATATCAATGTTATTTGTTTGGTACGTCTTCATGTTAAGGTGTTTGTATTCAAGTTCGTATTTCGAAACTCGAATTTCAACACTTGAGTCAAAAACAGATCGATGTGTAAAAAGTCCAGTCTTTATGAAAGTAAGAGTGATTGCCACATATTTTCATATTGTATTCTTCGACTTTGTATTTGAATTCTGTAATGAAACAAGAAAAACAAGTGGGCATGTACTATTCATTTTTACAGTTAAAGATTAGCTGTCGGTTCTTTGTCCATGAAACTAGCTAGCTATCTAGCCACTTTGCTGCTGCTGCTGCTGCTGATGGTGATGATGGTGATGATGATGACGATGATGATGATGATGATGATTGTGATGACGTAATAGCTGTAAGTGCAGACGTGAAACACGACGAGGAGAAACCAGCGTTGTCTGTGGTATGGTGACCTAGAGTAATGGTAACTTCTTCTTCTTCTTCTTCTTCTTCTTCTGCGTACGCAGGCTTATACTCCTGCGGATAACCCCTGTATAGGGAGTGGAGTGGAATTTTGTATATATGACCGTTTTTGATCCCGCCATTAGGCAGCCATACTCCAGCTTCGAAGGTGCATGCTTTGTGTAACGTGCCATCCATACCAACGGCTAAACTGGCCTTCTCTTCCGAAAGTTCGTGATGGGATTTTGCGTGTGTGCAAGATGTTATGCGTGCGCTCACGCACGGAACCTCGGTTTATGGTCTCATTCGAAGGACTGTATAGGAACTGGAGTCAGAACCAATGTTAACTCCAAGGGAAAAATCCCCCTGTTCCGAAACGGCCCGGCGGAGATTCGAACCCACAACCCCAAGATTACGAGTCCGGCGCTCTACCAACTGAGCTATTCCGGCCCCCAGTAATGGTAAACATCGGTTAGTCGAGCCACCACTGGGTTGTGGACCTGTGGCCGTGGACTGAGCTTTATCGTCAAGCCGACAGCAGACACAGAGTCAGATAACTTCCCATGGGCACATGGAGAAACTTGCCCAGTGGGAAGGCACTCTTAAGGAGAGCTCGCCAGCAGAAGCTTTTGAGAAAAAAAAGAAGAAAAATTAAGCCAGCATCCAAGTTCAGTTGGTGAAGACGGAGAGGGGGGAAGGGAGGGAGGGGGGGAGGAGGGGGGGGGGGGGGGGGGGGGGTGGGGGGGGGGCAGTGGAAGGGCACGCAATTTGAAGGTCTGGAGGTGGTTGGTGCCTGCTGCAGAATACTGACGACGTCAGGGCAGACAGACGTTTTGTTCATCTGTCGGTCTGCAGAAAACCGGAAGGAATCTGGAATTTTCGTGGAAGTCCTAGGGTTGAGGCGGTTTTTTTTTTTTTTTTTTTTTTTGTTTGTTTTTTTTTTTTTTTTTGGTAAGAGGGGGAGGGGGACTTGCAGATTAAGCGCTGAATTTCAGGTGTGGCTACGAGCCTCGGACTGATTTTTTTTATGGGGAGACCGCGGGCGGGAGAGGACAGAATTTCTGAAGGTGACCTACGGGAAAGATAGGATTGAATTTGACGATGTGACAGCTGGTTCCGGACTGAAGTCTACAAACTGAGAACGTCACGGGGTGAGGTGCGATGAGGAGGAGATAAGGTGTGAGTTCTGTGGGATGGTCACAGATTGATGACGTCATTTCATGGGCTGGATTCTAGTGTAGGACTTAAGTGCATAAGATGGCTGCAGATTCATTGAGGACGTTATTTCAGGGATGGTTGCAGATTGAGGACGTCAGTTCAGGCGATGGCTGCAGATTGAGGACGTTATTTCGGGGGATGGCAGAAGATTGAGGACAATATTTCGGGGGGTGGCAGCAGATTGAGGACGTCATTTCAGGGGATGGCTGCAGTTTGAGGACGTCATTTCAGGGGATGGCTGCAGATTGAGGACGTCATTTCAGGGGGAACAGCTGCAGATTGAGGACGTCATTTCAGGGGACGTCGGCAGATTGAGGACGTCATTTCAGGGGATGGCTGCAGATTGAGGACGTCATTTCAGGGGATGGCTGCAGATTGAGGACGTCATTTCAGGGGACGGCTGCAGATTGAGGACGTTATTTCGGGGGGTGGCAGCAGATTGAGGACGTCATTTCAGGGGATGGCTGCAGATTGAGGGCGTCATTTCAGGGGACATCGGCTGCAG
>JADBJO010001088.1:72500-85000 GCA_016801955.1 Conus betulinus
GGTTACAGCAAGACCCAGAGTCTGGACAGGCAGCTCAACATGTACCGGTCCTTCTCCAAGCCGCCCCGACACCACTCCTCCTCCCACGGGGGTCCTGGGGCAGGCCACAGTCTCTTCTACCGCTCCTTGGTAAGGGGTGGGGGTGGGGAGTCCCAGAGTTTTTGTGTTTGTTTGTGTTGTGAAAAAGAGGGATGTGTTTGTTGTTCAACAACATCACAAATACGGTCAATGGTGGGCTGTTTGGGGTTTTAAGACAAAAAAAGTTGTCCTGTTCTGTTTTCGCGCGCGTGCGCGCGCGCGCGCACACACACACACACACACACACACACACACACACACACACACACACACACACACACACACACACACACGCACACACAACACACTAAAAGTCCAATTGGCAAATACTTATAATCGATAACAGTCAGTAGTGAGACGATACAGAAGAGTTATTTGTTTGGTTTTTTTTTTCCTTTCTTTCTTTCTTTCTTTCTTTTTTTAATCTTTGCTTAAGTGGACATTCTACTTTTTGTGTTATAGTCGTAGATAAGTTGATCTTTTGACTCGTGCTAACCTTTTTTTTTTTCCCAGCCCCGATTTTTTTTTTCGTCTAATATCAAGTAATGTGGAAGAGACACACACACAAACACACACACACACACACACACACACACACACACATGTATATGTAATATATATATATATATATATATGTATGTGTGTGTGTATGTGTGTGTGTGTGTGTGTGTGTGTGTGTGTGTGTGTAGCTGTGGTTTGAACAGTATTGCCATATATGGTGATGCTAGTATATAAAATGGGACATCACTAACATTAACAACAGTTTGAGTTTCTAGCAGACTGATAGCTCGTAGTTTGTCGCTGCTATGTTATCCAATGAATCAGGAAAACAAGGGACATCAAACTCTGTTTAGACTAACTGTGACAGCAATCCTCGAGGTTATTTTGAGTTAAACCAACTCGAACAACAATCCTCGTGGTAATTTTGAGTTAAACCAACTCTAACAACAATACTCGTGGTCATTTTGAGCTAATCCAACTAATGTTCAACGGTCCTCATGGTCATTTTGTGTTAAACCAACTGTAACAACAATCCCCGTGGTCATTCTGTGTTAAATCAACTGTGACAGCAATCCCCATGGTCATTTTGTGTTAAACCAACTGTAACAACAATCCCCATGGTCATTTTGAGTTAAACCAACTGTAACAACAATCCCCATTGTCATTTTGAGTTTCCAGCACACTGACAGCTCTTAGCTTGTTATTGCCGTGTTGCTGAAAACAAAGGAAATCACACTCTGTTTTAACCAACAGCAACAACAAATGTTCAAGGTTATGAAAAGTACCTGACCTTTGTGTTCCTGCTAGCATGTATAATGTTGGTTAAAGTTTCGTTTTCACTAAAAACAACGAATGAGAAAGGGTTTCTTTTATATAAAACAGGAAAGAGTTTCTTTATAAAGCCATAACCACAAGACTAGTGAGATATTACAAGATGTGCTAGACAAATCGAAACCTTCAGTATTAAGTTGGATTTAATACAAAATGAAACGGCAAATAAAAAAAAAATGACAAATTAGATTTTGTTTTAGATTAAAGTTTACCATAATGATAAAACCGTTGAGTGTGCAGTTACTATTCCAAACTGTAAATAACATTCTACTGAATTCACAATAAGGATAATTTGACGAAAAATAAATCTGATACAGATTTTGTAAAGTATAAAATTACACATTTCGAAACGCAATCAAAGAAAACACTGTCATGGTGTTAAAAAAAACAATAAAGTATATTTGGTCAGTACATTGATATGATCTCAATGTCGGTCATCCTTTGGATCTTTGAACACACACACACACACACACACACACACACACACACACACACACACACACACACACACACACACAAGCGCACGCGCGCCCGCACACACACACACACACACACACACACACACACACACACACACACACACACACACACACACACACACACACACGCACGCACACACACACACACACTCACTCACTCACCTTACTCCCAATAACAGTACTTGAGTTTTAAAAGAGGTGATACATTCTATAAATCAGAAGCAGGTAATGCCCAGCAAAGAAGATACTTACCCTCTGAGCACAAGAACATGCATCCGCACACCATTCGATTCCTCCTCAAAACGGCATGCTCCAGTCAAACTGCAATGAAGTGTGGACAGTTTACCAAAAGGAAGCATGAAGCACGTAGGCAGGAGGATGGTAAAGGACTTACAGTGAGTTTGGACTACGAGGGCTGGGGTTTGTCATCATGAGGGCTGGGGTTTGTCATCATGAGGGCTGGGGCATCAGTTCACGGACTATGAGGGCTGGGGGGTCATCATGGGGCTGGGGTTTGTCATCATGAGGGCTGGGGTTTGTCATCAGTTCACGGACTATGAGGTCTGGGGTTTGTAATCATTTCACGGACTATGAGGGCTGGGGGTTGTCATCATGAGGGCTGGGGTTTGTCATCAGTTCACGGACTATGAGGTTGGGGTTTGTAATCATTTCACGGACTATGAGGGCTGGGGTTTGTCATTAATTCACGGACTATGAGGGCTGGGGTTTGTCATCAGTTCATGGACGATGAGGGCTGGGGTTTGTAATCATTCACGGACTATGAGGGCTGGGGTTTGTCATCAATTCACGGACTATGAGGGCTAGGGTTTGTAATCAATTCACGGACTATGAGGGCTGGGGTTTGTCATCATGAGGGCTGGGGTTTGTCATCAGTTCACGGACTATGAGGGCTGGGGTTTGTCATCATGAGGGCTGGGGTTTGTCATCAATTCACGGACTATGAGGGCTGGGGTTTGTCATCAGTTCACGGACTATGAGGGCTGGGGGTTTGTCATCAGTTCACGGACTATGAGGGCTGGGGTTTGTCATCATGAGGGCTGGAGTTTGTCATCAATTCATGGACTATGAGGGCTGGGTTTGTCATCAGTTCATGGACTATGAGGGCTGGGGTTTGTCATCATGAGGGATGGGGTTTGTCATCATGAGGGCTGGGGTTTGTTATCAATTCATGGACGATGAGGGCTGGAGTTTGTCATCATGAGGGCTGGAGTTTGTCAATTGATGGACTATGAGGGCTGGGGTTTGTTATCAATTCATGGACTAGATGAGGACTGGGGTTTGTCATCATGAGAGCTGGGGTTTGTCATCAATTCACGGACTATGAAGGCTGGAGTTTGTCATCATGAGGGCTGGAGTTTGTCAGTTGATGGACTATGAGGGCTGGAGTTTGTCATCAACTCATGGACAATGACGGCTGGGGTTTGTCATCATGAGGGCTGGGGTTTGTCATCAATTCATGGACAATGAGGGCTGGGGTTTGTCATCAATTCACGGACTATGAGGGCTGGGGTTTTGTCATCATGAGGGCTAAAGTTTGTCATCAATTCATGGGCAATGAGGGCTGGAGTTTTGTCATCAGTTCATGGATCAGCCGTGTACTCGAATTTAAGGAAGACAAAGAATGTTTGTACGACTTCGAGGGTTTGTATCCAGTTCGTAGAAGAGCCGTAGTGCTTGGGTCAGAGGTGGGTGAAATAATGAGTGGACGTTAGGGTTTGTATGAATTCATGGAACAGCTGTGGTACTGGGTTTTTGTAGGTGGGTTAAATAGTGATTGAACATTTGCTGTGAATGATTGGTGTTAACCTGTAAAACTAGCTGTGACACTAACATTGTGAGGGGGTGGGAGTGGGTTGGGGTTAATTAACATCATGAGCGGACATTTGTGGTGAACTGGAGGGTTGGTTAAAAAAAAAAAAATCCATGGAATAGCCTGGCCAAAATCAGTTGTCAGAGGGTAGAAAAAAAAATGATAGGCTATCTGCTTTGAATACGAGGGTGTGTGCACATTTGGTGGAATAACCGTGGGTGGCACTCGAGATGGCAAGGAGGGTGAAATCGTGATTGGATGTTGACTGTGAAGGCGTGTGTGACCAGCTCCCATGGAGACCCGTGGCACTGTTTGCAACACGGGGTGTACATACCCAAGGACTGAACGGTTTTCAGGCGGTCAGCCGTCTTAGCAAGAACGGTAGAACTGTTTGTTCTGTGCCAGTTATCGTTCATTGATCGTTACTGTCGTTTTGCTGGCAATCGGCTGACGTGCTTGTGTTGACACAGGTGAAAACCTGGCAGTTGCTTTGTGGGCCACGGCAAGGCAAAGAAGACTAGAAAAAAAAAAGAAAAAGAAAAAAGAAAAAGAGAGAGAACAGTAGAATCAGATCCCCTGCAATACCTCCTCTCCTTCCATCCCTCCCCTACTCTCCGCTATCCCTTCCCCTTCTTTCCCCCCCATTACCCCCCCCCCCCCCCCTCCATTTACCACCCCCATTCCCATCCAGCCCCACCTGTCCCTCACCCCACCCCTACCCACTCCTACATCCACACTGATTCTCTCTCTCTCTCTCTCTCTCTCTCTCTCTCTCTCTCTCTGTTCGTTTCGACACAGTGACCTATTTTTGGTAGTCGTGGAGATCGGTCTTTCCATGGCCGGTGGCTTTCTGAGGTGAACTGTCAATCTAGGCCGGCTGTTCGTAGGGCTCGGCTTTTCCTTCTTGTCCCCCCCCCCCCCCCCCCCCCCTTTTTTTTTTTTTTTTTTTTTTTTTCTTTTTTTAAAAATAAAAACATCGAGTCTTGTCGTCACATGCTTCTTTCGTCTCCTAGGCTGAAAGACACGACAGCTAAAGTTTCCTTGTGGGTGAGGGCGATTTTTCTTAATAAAACGAACGAAAAAAACAAACTGCTTGACCGATTTGTAGGCTGGTTATACCCGATTTACGACGGCAGTGCAGAAATTTGAGCGAGTCTCGACATCAAAACAACAGCATCCTGACAAAACCAGCTTTTCGGTGTGTGTGTGTGTGTGTGTGTGTGTGTGTGTGTGTGTGTGTTCTTTATCACCAGTTTTAGGCCTACCTGTCATTCAAATGAATAACGCACCGCATGGCCAGTCAAGTGCGGAACAAAGTCATCTCCAATACATACATGCATCTCGTCTGTAAGCAACGAAAGCACATGATTAGAAGTTAACAAGAAATTACATACAGCTAACACCTAAGGTGTTCATCCCAGTTTGAGTCGACCCATTTCATCTCTTTTCTCTGGCTGTCTGTCTCTTTCTCTGTCTCTCTCTCTCTCTCTCTCTCTCTGTCTCTCTCTCTCTGTCTCTCTCTCTGGGTCTGTGTGTGTGTGTGTGTGTGTGTGTGTGTGTGTGTGTGTGTCCTCTTTACATACACTCAAAACATGGCTGCCAGTGGAAATAACCACAGCAGCTTGATTGATCAAATTGCATTTCATCATCGTAGAAACAGACCTATCTTGCGGGATCACAATCGAAATATAAGTTATACCTGATTTCTTTGCTTTGATGACATCTTAGCTTTCCTGAAATCAAACTGATATGCACACAAAGCGGTGAAACGGGGTGCAGTTAATCAACAGTATTTTCGTTTGAAGTAACAGTTCCCAGTTTATGTGGGACTTTTTAACGTCCCACCGCGAGAGCAAGAAAAACAAGATTGAGACCCCCCCCCCCCCCCCCCCCCCCCCCCTCCGCTTCTTTGCCTTGGCGGCCTTTCAGCTGTTGTTACGGCAGTTCGTCAGGTGTGGCATTGAGTCCAGACGTGTCTGTGAATACAGCGTGCCTGTAAACATCACCTGTTACTTCATACACAGAAAGAGGGGGGGGGGGGGGGGGGGGGGAAATTGACGCTCCTGCGTGAAATGAATGCAACGTGTAGGTTCTTAGACTGTGTTTGGGGATGTATGTATGTGCCTCAGTGTGTGTGTGTGTGTGTGTGTGTGTGTGTGTGTGTGTAAGAGAGAGAGGAAAGAGAGAGCATTGTGTGTGTGTGTGTGTGTGTGTGTGTGTGTGTGTGTGTGTGTTTGTGTGTGTGTGTGATTGCATGCGCGTGCATGCGTGAACGGCAGACAGGTGGACATGAAAGCTAACAAAACATTGTTGACAACACAGCGGAAAAGAAATCAGGCCGTCGACAACAAACTCCACCAGCCTGACAAAGAGAGAGAGAGAGAGAGAGAGAGAGAGAGAAACGAAGTTGACGAACTGGTTTGACTCAAGCCAGAGAGGTAGGAGGAGGTGGAGTGTGGGTGGGGGGGGGGGGGGGGGGAGGGGGGAGGGGGGGGAAGTAGATTCGAAGGGGGGGGATGTGAAAGGTGGTGGTGAGGGTTTGTTGAAGTTAAAAGGTTGTGAACGCTTGTATGTAGGTGTGTATGGTACTGGCAAGAGAGAGAGAGAGAGAGAGATGTGTGGGCGGAAAGGTGGGATGGGTAGAGAGGGCCCAGTAGGGGTCGGTCGGGGAGGAGGGGGGGGGGGGGTCTCAAGGGATGGTCTGTGGGTCTCTGAGCGGTCAGGAATGTGACTTACCCTGTCTGTGAAGTGCCCAGTCCCCAAACCTGCTGCAGAGCAGACCGGAAACAAACACAACAGTGAAAGGAGAAGAAATCCACGAACAAGGAAAAAAAAATGACATAGCAGCAGACGAGTGCTGTTACTCGTTAGTTAAAGTAGTGAAGGGGCAAGGGGAGGGGTGGGAGGGGAGAGGGGGAAGCATGAACAAAACAAGGCAATGAAAGAAGAAATCCATGAACAAGTTGAAATTGACCAAGCAGCAGACGAGTGCTGCTATAACGTTAGTAGAGTAAGGAGGGAGGAGGCGGCGGAGGGAAGGAGGAGGGGATGGGGTGTGGGGGTGGGGGGGGGGGGGAACATGAAAACAACAAGGCAATGAAAGAAGAAAGAAGGAACACTGACACTGCAGCAGACGAATGCAGTTATTTCGTTTGTAAAATGAGGAGAGAGGGGGGGGGGGTGTGTGTGTGGGGTGGGGGGGGGGGGGGGGGGGGGGAAACATTCAAACCAGTGAAAGAACTGCATTACACTGACATAGCAACAGACGAATGTTGTTGTTTAGTTAGTAAAGTAAGGAGGGAGGAACGTGTGTGTATGTGTGTGTGTGCGCGCGCGCGCGCGTGCTTGCTGTCTGTTTACTCATCGTTTCTCTTCAGGAATTACAAAAAATAGCTGAAGAGAAAAAAAAAGCCCGACAAAGAGAGAGAGCGAGAGAGGGAGAGAGAGAGAGAGAGAGTACAGCAGGTGGCAGATCAATACGATGCGCCCGAAAAGCAGAGCACTGCCTTCCACCTTATTGTCGGTTGGTGAGTTGGTGAGAGAGAGAGAGAGAGAGAGAGAGAGAGAGAGAGAGAGAGAGGCGGAATGTGGGACAGAAGGAATAGGGGTAGAGGTGGAGATCGAGGGTTCGGGGGTGGTGGGGGGGGGGAGGGAGAAGGGGAGAGAAAAAAAAATTAAAAAAAAAAAAAAAAAAAAACCGCCCCGCCGCAGAAAATCGATGGGACAAGATCACAGCCCGTCACTGTCACGCAGCGTCCCACCCCCCTCCTCTCCCTGTCCCACCCCACCCCAGACCCATCACCGCCTTCCTTGCCTTCCCCCCTCCCCCCCCCCCCCCCTACCTCCACTAACCCTTCCCCCCTGCTTTGCAACTCATGCATGTCCCGCGCGCGTGCTTCACGCGCCTCGCGTGGTGTCCCAAGTTGTGTCCAATGGGAGGGCAGATCAATTGAGGCCAGCCGCTCGTCCTGTGGAATTTATTGGACGTCGAAAAGTGTGTGTGTGTGTGTGTGCGCGTGCGCGCGTGTGTGTGTGGTGTGTGTGTGTGTGTTGTACTTTTTTTTTTTTTTTTTTTACTACAGTTGATGCTGTCAGCATTTGTCCCCTCAATTTTGTTCTCAAAGCGAGGTTTCGTGATCCGTTCTGTGCTTCATAGACAAAGCGGTACTCCACCATAATGTTCAGCATTAGATTTTGCAGGAAGGGGGGGGGGGGGGGGGGGGGGGGGGGGGGGGGGGGGGGGGCCTCCGTGATTACCCTTGTGTTTGCTGACGTAACGTGGTTTTTTTGTTGTTTGTTGTTTTGGGTTTTTGTTTTTTTGTTTTTTTTTTTTAACAGATGAGAGGACGATAAATGAGAGCGAAATTCGTTTCGTTGTGTGGAATATTGGATCCAACGATCAGCACTGGCCACGACGTCCTTCTCTGCGCTTCACGGTCTGAGTCGTCTGTACAGGATACGATGTGTATGTGGACATGGTTCAGCCTGGTCCTCCACGCACACAGAGAAAGCCATCTTGTATTATAAGAGAGAGAGAGAGAGAGAGAGAGAGACAAGATAAAACAAAATTCTTTATTTACGAGGATAATAGATAAGCACTGACGTGCTTTTTTAGATCCAGTCCTCACCCAGAGTAGGGACTACAACATGCAGTGAAATGAAATAATGTAAGAAAAACAACAAGCAAAACAAAACAAGAGAGAGAGAGAGACAGCAGTGTGTGTGTGTGTGGGGGGGGGGGGGGGGGGGTGGGTGGCGCGCGTTCGCGCATTCAGATTTATATGTGTGTGTGTGTGGCGCGCGTTTGCGCATTCAGATGTGTGTGTGTGTGTGTGTGTTGTGTGGTGATGAGAGAGAGAGAGGGGGGGGGTGTTAAAAAAAGAGAAGACGAGAAAGAGAGAACGTGAGAGAGAGGAGGAGGAAATAAAAGGGGTGGGGAGGGGAGTGGGGGTTGCATGAGTGGCTGTTATGTGCACTGGCGTTCGACGTTGTGTACTTATACACGGCTGATGGCCGTGGGGACAATGCACGGGTAGAGTTTGGCCATGCCCAGGGCAGGGCTTTGTGGACAGCGGGGGCCGGTAAAGCCAAAGTCCCATTCCACGTTGACCGTGGGGGCAGTCACGGGTCGCCATATCAACGGCAGGGCATTGTGGAAGGTGGTGCCCCATAGAGTGGAATTCTATAACTTGATGGCTGTGAGAGCAGTAACCGCTTGCCATATCTAGGGCAGGTCATATATTGTGGAAGGTGGTGCCCAAATGAAGCCAAAGTGCTAGAACCTATGACTGTTGGGGAAGTGACGGGTCGCCATGCCTTAGCCCTGGCATGATGAAGGATGGAGACTAGTCTCCTTCGACTGCCCTGAACCGAATCATGTTTGATGGCCGAACAGACGGGATTTTCAGGCAGTAAATCCTGACCCTACGAGGGATTCGAACTCACGACCATCAGCACTGCAGCCAGTGCTGTATCTGACTGGACCGCTCTCTTGGAGGTTCCTTGCAGACTGTGTAAAGTTTGAACAATGACATTTAAAAACGAACAACGGAAATGAAATACGTCACGAAGACAAAGAAAAGAGATGTGAACTCGCCCGCGTCCACATGTGTGTGCATTTGTGTTGCATGTGTGTGTGGTGCACGGAGGACGGGGGGGGGGGGGGGGAGGGGGGGTGTGGGGGGGGGGGGGGGGGGGGGGGGGGGGTGGCACGGGGGGGGGGGGGGGGGGGGTGGGGGGGGGGGGTGGGGGGGGGGGGGGGGGGGGCGTGTGTACGTGCGCTGCGAGCTCACACGTTTACACTTGCAAATTATATTTTAGCGGGGAAACGCTGTCATTGATTTGTGTGTGTGTGCACAGAATCGTCGTCGTTTTGACGTGATCAGTAGTGTCCTCAGTTTTTGGCTTATTGCCGGCACGTCGGCCAGTGATGCTGTGGCCTTGTAGCTGTAACATCTGCCGTGAGTTGGCGTCAGGGCGAAAGGGGACGGGGGGAAAGGTAGGGGGGTGGGGGGAAAGGTAGGGGGGTGGGGGGGTAGGGAATTTTTTCTGGGTGAACTGAAATATAATACAGGGAGCTCTTCAGCAATGACAGCCGACGTTAAAGCACCAAAGAAGAAAGTAAAGCCAACATAAAGGGAAGCGGAAGCGTTAAACAGAGGTCAGTTTAATTCGAGCAAGCTTCTGATCATCTGCACTGTATACTGGTGTGGCCGGAATGTAGTGAATTGTTATTCTATCTTATATTATTTACATCATTTCAATGTATACTTATATAAACCTGTTTATTTTAAATTTTGGTAAGAATGGATGAGAAGTCGCTAAAACAAGCAAGCATGCGTACTCGCGCACGCATGCAGGACACACACGAACGCACACACACATATACGCGCGTGCGCGCGCACACACACGCGCGCACACTACCACGCACGCGCGCGCGCACACACACATGCACGCGCATGCACGTACGTACGTATGCACGCACGCACGCACGCTTGCATCACACACACACATACACACACACACTCACACACACACACACACAGCGCGAACACACGCACGCATTAGCTGACCACACGAACGCACAGAACGGCACGCAGAGGCACACAGCGTGAACACAAGCTAAACACGTAGATTTCCCCCCCTCCTCCTCCCCCCTCTCCCCCTCACGTCCACGTCCCCTTTTATTCCCTCCTCACCCCCTACTCACCCCCCTGCCCTCATTCCCCTCACACCCCCCACCCCCCACTCCCACCCCCATCCCTCTTGGGTCCCACCCATGGAGAGCCTTCGATGGAGCCACCTGTGTTTCCACTCTTCCGAAAATAGTATACAACAAGAGAAAGAAGGGTAAGATCGAGGAGGGAGGATGGGGGAAGGCGGGAGGGTAAGGAGGGGAGCATGTTGGGGGTGTTAGTAATAAGCAAACAACAATGATAGTTGTGTCGAATTCGATTTAAAACAACTACAACAAAAAGGATAGTAAAAGTTAACAGTCCAAAAGGCAATCTTCTTGTATGTAGTTGAGATATATCTAGGTATCTATACCGCGTTCTTTTTCCGGGCCATAAAAGTCGTGCATGAACCCAGATTAGCATTTCAGCGAGTCGTATCGTTTTTCTCAACGGTCCTTTTGTCGCCGACCCACGGGAAACATTGCCGGAATACTTAAGGAGGGCCGGAGAAAGTGGTGGGAAAAAAAGTTGCCCGGCCAGTTAGATATTGGAATAAATAAATAAATGTGTCGCGTGCCTTTGGTAGAGAGAGATTTTTTTTCCACCACCACCCCTGGTGTGTGTGTGTGTGTGTGTGTGTATGTGTGTGTCAGTGTGTTAGATATTTGATTAAATGTATTGCGTACCTGTGGTGAGGATAGTTGTTTTTTTTTTCCTGGTGTGTGTGTGTGTGTGTGTGTGTGTAATAGCCTTTTGAGTAATATATTGCGTACCTTAGTTGTTTTCTTACTGGTGTGTGTGTGTGTGTGTGTGTGTGTGTGTCCTGCCTTAGCTGTTGACAGCTTTTCTTTCTGGTATGTGTGTGTGTTTTGTACGCCGTGTGTGTGTGTGTGTGTGTGTGTGTTTAAGCGCGCATGATATCTCTCGTAGTAGCAGTAGTAGCCCTGTGTGTGATTTTATAGTTATGCTTCATTTTTTATTCCGTCCGTGATCGGCCCAGTTTTGTAAACTTATCTCTGATTGGGCCCCAGACCATTTCTCGCACACCTGTCGGATGTCGTGGTCTGCATGGAATGAAGAAATATGTTTCATGTGTACTGTTGTGTTCAAAGTGCGTGCAAAAATACGAAATGTCCGCGTGATTCGTCCGTGCTGTAAACTTCTTTGTCATTGGCCCCAGACCCTTCCTCCCACACCTGACCGAAGTAGTAGATTGTGCAAAGTGAAGAGTTATTTCCCGTGTAGCCTACTGTTGTTGTTAGAGGACATGCCACAATACGAAACGCCTATGAAGTACTATCCATGAAGTACTCTTCTTGAAGCGTGGAAAGAAAGCTAATGGCTGAATAGCATTTGAAAAAGATTTTCCTGGTCATCACGAGAAGAGTTGGTCCTTCTTTGAAAAATATATTGTTTTCTTGGTAGTAATCAATAATTAAACATCTTGACGTTGTTCGTGCAGAGGGAGTGTTTTTGATTATCAGATCAATAGTATGAACAGATCCCGGATCCGTCGCTTGAACGGAAACAGTTTATACCGGGATCGTTCTTGAGCCACGTTTCATGTCCCCATCCAGTTTTTGTTGAAATTGATCGAGTAGTGTGTTGTTTTGTGTGAAAAAACTGTTAATAAACTTGCTGAACAACCTTTGTTAATTATCCTGTAATTACTTCGTCGGTAATACGAAGAAGTCCTGCGTCCACCCGACAATTAACGGGTTCGTCCTCCCCACCCCCACCCCCCACCCCCACCCCCCACCTCCTGCCCCTGCCCCTCTCCCCTTCGCATCTTCTGACAAGTCTGGTTTAAAAGAAATTCAGTAGCGTGAACGTAGTCTTACCGACAGGCAAACCAGCAAACCAACGGACGCAGGTGAAGACTGGTCCTCTTTGACGAAGGAAACTAAAGGAACATTCGGGAGAACGCAGACTTCCGTCAGGGGTCGATCCGGATGCTGGATCCGCGTTTGATCCGGATCCGTGGTGGTTGATCTCCTTTCCATCAAGCTTCGTTAGAAATCAGTTTGGGGCAGTTACGGCGTGATCTTGCTGACAGACTCCGACAAATCCCAATGGATGCCGGTAAAAAGATAATCTCCATTGCTG
>JADBJO010001088.1:90000-92500 GCA_016801955.1 Conus betulinus
ACGGCTGGAGATCATGCCAGCCTCATGTTGGAAGCAGGTGATGGGGGCGCTGTGTACCTGCCTCCTCGGATGCTAAGATACCGCATTATTCATAGCCCACACTCCTCTCCCTGACTTGACAAGGTTCCAGACATGTTGAGCGCTGCCAGCAGAACTACACAGTCCTGCAATAAATCATGACAGGCTATCCAGAGAGGACACTTGACAGGGGGAATTATGCAGTGTGGGGGGTGTTTTGGGCTAAGTGCAAATGAGTTGTTTGTTGTTGGTTTGTTTGGGGAGGGGGGGGAGGATAGATGATAAGTTGCCAATTTTGCCAATTTTCAAACAACAGCTGAAAACAGCTGCTGTGACTGTGACACCCAAACTAACTACAGTTGTTGTTACTGTTTGTTGTTGTTGTTGTTTCCCAACCAAAAATTAAAGCTATGGGCTTTAAAGTAACTCCGCCTGTTAACACGGACAAACAATTACAGAGACAAAAACACGACGCGTTTCGACCTCTTAAGTCTTCTTTAGGCGAGATAATAAAACAACATTCAGGATAATGAAAATGAAGAACGTGCAATCGCTTAGCTTCTCAAATTCGGCACAAGATGGGCATTGAATGCATGGAATTCGGCGTTGATGGGCGTGGAAACAAATGTGTTAATATTGGCCTGACGTGGGAAGAGAATCAGGTAGAAGTACCTTAAGGGTGCTGTTTTCACGTTTTCAGTGAAGGTTGTGTTTCAGTAAAAGATAGACAACTGTGTTGTGTGATGAACTATATGATAATTACTGCTCTTGCTATAGTCTGTTGTGCTCTTGTTGGCCTATTGGGTGACTGTTAAGATGGTTTGCCTATTTTCGTCGTCTGTTGTGTGTGTGTGTGTGTGTGTGTGTGTGTGTGTGTGTGTGTGTGTAGTGTGGTGTGTGTGTGTGTGTGGTGTGGTGTGGTTGTGTGTGTGTGTGTGTGTGTGTGTGTGTGTGTGTGTGTGTGTGTGTTGTGTGTGCGTGCGTGCGTGAGTGTTGTGTGTGTGTGTGTGTGTGTGTGTGTGTGTGTGCGCACGCGCGCGCTCGTTCGCGTTCTGTTCTTTTTTCATGCGCTGCTGTGGTCTCATGTTCAAATAACTCCATTTTTAACCCTATGCGCAACCGTTTTGATCGATGATGGTGGTCGATACCCAGTCGTCAGATGGCGATCAAATACAGCACCCTGTGGGTGTCGCCCCTAATGTAGGTCGTCTTGTGTGAGGACTGGGAGCTTTCATTCATGATCACTGCCTTATGATGCTGCTGGATTCCATCTTCTTTGCCCTCTCCTCCTTTTTCTCCTCCTCCTTGTTTTTTTTCTTCATTTCACCCCACTACCCCACCCCACCCCACCCCACATCCCCCACCCGCTTCCCCGACTCTCTTTCTCCACTGCCTTAATCTGCACCGAATTTATGACAGCTGGATTTTTTCTTTACTTTTCTTTTTTTTTTTTCTTTTTTTTTTCTTGCTTTTTTTGTTTTGTTTTTACCAAGTGGGAAAGTAAATGAATGAACTGATGAGGGGAGGGAGGTTATGGTGATTTTTTTCATTCATAGGGCGACTTAGCAAAGAAGGATTTACTTGAATTTTTTTTAAACACCCAGGTGTTGTGTTTCTACAGAGCGAATTGTGACAGAGAGAAAGAAAAAAGGTATGGGTTTTTTGCTGGTTTGTTTGTTTATTTGTTTTTGTTGTTGTCGTTGTTCACTGTTTTCCTCCTAACTGGTAACCCACTTGACATTGAGTGTTGTGTGGTTGTCTGTTGCAGAGTAATCATTGAGTGTTGTTGTCTGTTGCAGAGTAATGAAGCGCTGAACAAGGCTCAGACAGACAGATCTGTGAGTATTCCTTTTCTCCGCTTTTTTTTCTGTGCTCAGTGTGTGTGCGGGTGGGGGGGGGGGGGGGGGGGAGGGTGCGTGCGTGCATGTGGGGTGGAGAGAGAGAATGTGTGTGTGCGTGCGTGTGTGTGTGTGTGTGTGTGTGTGTGTGTGTGTGCACGCACGCGCGTGCGTGCGTGCGTGTGTGTTTTAGAGTTACACGTGTGTTGTGCGACCGCATGCATGTATGCATATGTTTATATGCATTTTTTTTTAATTTGTGAAAGTATCACGTGGTGCGTGTGTGGGTGCGCTTTTTATGTGCCTTGGTTTTTATGTGAGAGAGAGAGAGAGAGAGAGAGAGAGAGAGAGAGAGAGAGAGAGAGAGCGGAAACACGTGTGTGGGAGGAATCGGTAAAGTATGGACGGGTGATTGAGTTTTTTGACATACACACTTTACGCCCGCCCATCCTGACAAGTAGTTCGTTTCTAAGGAAAGGTAGTCCTGTGGTGCCCCCGAGCGACAAATAAAAAAGGTGTTTTAGGTATGTATTTTGTTCTGCGTGTAGGCAGAGAGAGAGGAGAGGGTGGAGGGGGGGGGGGGAGAGAGAGAGAGATGGGGGGGCACAGAGAGAGAGAGGATCTACCCAGTGAAAGGGGTGGAT
>JADBJO010001088.1:102500-107500 GCA_016801955.1 Conus betulinus
TGATAATAATGATTATGATAATAAAAGTAGTGACTAGGTAGATAAATAAGTGAATAGATGATAACAATAATAATGATGAATAAGTAAATTCATAAATGAATAGATGAAGAAAGAAAGAAAGAAATAGGCAGCTGAATAGTTTTAATACATTGATAGATAAATAAATAAATAAACGAAATTTACACACACACACACACACACACACACACACACACACACACACACACACACCCAACAACAAACCACAACAAAAAGGCTTTTTTTTTTCTCTTAAAGCTGCCTGTATCAACTTGTCGCTGCTCCATTGGTGGTGTCGATGTAGAGTTAAGGGGGAGGGGGAGAAAGGAGGAGGAGGAGGTAGGTGTCGGGACAGGGGTGGGTGAGGGATGCGGTTCAGTTTACATCATGTCATCTCTTTGATCGTGGGACAAACGGTGTGTGTTGATCGGTAGACGTGCCAATTTTCATCCTTTGTTTCTCCCCCCCCCCCCCCCCCTTCTCCCCCGCTCCCCCCACCCCCACCCCAGTCCGTCAGTCAGTTTCATCCCATAGCGCCGATCGCCAAGGTAGTGGAGGTGGAGATCGGGCGATAAGCGAGTTGAAGGCAAGATGGCGGGCTGATACGCCGTGGTTGTCGCCCCTGACGATTGCGCTCCCTTGTTCAGCACGTGCTGTAACGGGCCCACCAACACACTGGGACAGACTTAAGTCCCGGAAGGTCGACAAGCGGCCATAACGACAAACAAAATAAAACAAAACGAACAAGCAAATAAACAAAAAGGAGAGCGGGAGTGGGGGGCGGGGGTGGGGTGGGAGGGTGGGGGGGGGGGGGATGCATGCGTAATGGGCCTAAGCAGTATGAATGGGCATGTCATACTGGAAATGTCAGTAACACAGTACATTTGCCGTCAGATATGGGCACGTTGCAGAGGTCGCCAGTACAAACTGACTGTGCCAGTTTGTTCTTCTTCAGAACTAAGAGAGAGAGAGAGAGAGAGAGAGAGGGGTGGTGGTGGAGGTGAAAGGGGAGGGGAAGGGAGGTAGTGGTAGTGGTGGAGGAATGGGAGGGGGGGGGGGGGGGGGGGTATCAGTTCACATAATGCCATCATCTCTTTGATCTCGGGTCGGACGGCCCGCTGTGGGTATTGTTTGCCATCTCGCATAATTCGTGTCCACCAGTCTGCATTAAGTGTGATCAACAAAGGTGTCCCTCCCTTTTTTCATCCCTTCACCCTGTCCACTGCCCCCTCCCCCCTCCTCCCATTCATCCACCAAAGATTATGCGCTATTCCCCCTCAGAGAGAGAGAGAGAGAGAGAGAGAGAGAAAGAAAAAAAATAAAAGGAAAAAAAAGAAAGAAATGACTTTAGGCTTAACTAGGCTCTCAAGAGAATCAGATGTTACCCCCCCCCCCCCCCCCCCCCCAACCCCGCCCCACCCCCTCTCTGAATCTCCGTCACCCTGTTCTGGAATAGCTGTCCCATGTCAGCCTCTCCACGTTGTTAGTGTGTGTGTGTGTGTGTGTGTGTGTGTGTGTGTGTGTGTGTGTGTGTGTGTGTGTGTGTGTGCGTGCGTACGTGATGTGCGTGGTGTGTGTGCGTGCGTGCGTGCGTGTGTGTGTGTGGCAACATATTATATGTGTCCGTCAACATATATATATATATATATATATATATATATATATATATATGTACATGTGTGTGTGTGTGTGTGTGTGTCACCCTGTCCTGGGATAGCTGTCCCATGTCAGCCTCTCCACTTGTTAGTGTGTGTGTGTGTGTGTGTGTGTGTGTGTGTGTGTGTGTGTGTGTGCGCGCGCGCGCGCGTGTGTGTGTGTGTGATGGGGTGGAGGGTAAATGTGTGTGTGTGTGTGTGTGTGTGTGTGTGTGTGTGTGTGAAGACAAGAACAAGAACAAGAACATATGTTTTTGTGGGGCACAGATGATCAAGTTCAGACATTCAACTAAACTAAACTAATCCCAGCGTTGTCACATCTTGCAACATAACATTAGTAGCAGAAAGAAAAAGCACAGTGTGTATCAGAGTCTGATTAAATTTTCTGTCTCGAAGACAAAAAAACACAACAGGATATACTGGGCAAGTACAGGTTGGAAGCAGTCCAATAACAAGAGCTCGAGAGAGTTTGTCATGTTAGCCTGTGGTGGAAAATCAGTTTTTGTGATCCTTGCCATCAGGTCATAACGTTGTTGGTCAAATAATTTGCAATCATCGAGAAAATGTAGTTCGTCCTCAACGACGTGGCATGTTGTGCATAATCTGTTTTCTCTGTCATTGTTAGTATAACGGCCCCTCTCAATCTGGAGTTCATGGGCACTTATTCGTAATCTAGTTAGTGCTCGTGTGCAATCTGTGTCAGTGTGTTGCTCCAAATAAGCCGCCTGTTTGTATTCGGTAGTAACTGTGGCATAAAATTTGAGCTTGGATGTGCTTTTCGTTCTTTTTTTCTTTCTTCCTTCCAGAATCAATAAAACGTTTCAAGCTTTGCATTGATTAGAAAACTTCAGGCGAGTCACACTAAATGTACCCTGATTTTCCCAGACATGCTGTAATCCTATCGTTGACAAGGTTTGTCGTATAAACTTCGTCCATTTGCTTTCTTCGGTGCACTGAGAGATCATTGACTGATAAATCTGTTGTTGATAAGAGTCTTGGTCTAATATGTGTATCCAGAATGCGATAGTCTGGGGTTATTACTTTAAAAGTAATGGGGAATCTCCCCAGTTTCGCCCAAAACCGGTAATGTCATTGCTTTTCTATGAACTCTTGATAATTGCCTGCAGAATTTAATGTGTGCAGTTTCATGTGGGAATTTGTTTGCAAGACAGGTTTTTGAACAAATGCTGCATTTTCTTTTCTTGACATATTTCATCTTTGTATTGATAAGAGGATGGGAACCACACCTCCGACCCATATGTGAAGATGGGAGAGACTAACGAGTCAAATAGGACTGTAACTGTTCTCATATTTACATTTTGATCATAAACGTTCTCTTCAAGGTATGTGCGCTTTTATTCCCCTGTCTTGCTAAGTGTTCTTGAGCTTCTGTAAAACGTCCGTTTTTATGGAAAATGACTCCAAGATATTTATATTGATCTACTGTTTCAATTATGTTTTCACCGCAGTTGAAGAATGGTGGCGCCTTTGGATCTGATTTGGTGAATACAACGACCTATGTTTTCTCTGTGTTGATTTTCATTCCCCAGTCTAAACAGTAGTTGTGTAACTGGTTTAAGTTATGCTGAAGTCCCTGTTTTGAAGTCGAGAGGATAGCTAAATCATCTGCATACAAAAGACACGGAATTTCGACTTGTTTTAGATTAGAAATTCTTGGGGAATCATCGTCTCTGAGATATTCGACAATGTCATTTATGAATATGTTAAATAAGGTTGGGCTAAGGGTATTACCTTGGAGACACCTTTTTGTATTATATTTCCTTTGTGAAACCGGATTGACTTCTTGTACAAACCGTAGCCCCGTTGTACATGTCCTGTATGATTTGGTAGCATTTACCAGTTTTTCCCGCTTGCATCATTTTCATCAGTAGAGCTTCATGCCATATATATTATCAAATGCTTTGCTAAAGTCAACAAAACAGCAGTAAAGCCTTTCAGTTCTATCTTTTAGTGCCTTATCAACTAGTTTTGACAGTATGCATATTTGATCAGTGGTCCGTGATCCCTTTCTGAACCCTGCTTGCTCCTTTGCCAAAAGGTGGTTTGCCTCAAGATAATTCATTATCCTTTCATTTATTAGTTGCAAAACACTTTTCCAAGCGAACTATTCAAAGTTATGCCTCTGTAATTGTTGGGATTGGACTGGCCGCCTGACTTATAGACTGGGGCTGTGATTCCTGTTTTCCAGAGGTCCGGGTATTTTTCTGATTTTAAGAAGAGGAGCGATTTCAGGTAACATTGCTTTAAGCATTTCGTTTCTTATTCCATCTTTGCCTGGGGAGTTTTTTTTTTTTTTCAGCTTTCTGACTGCGTTCCTTACCCTCCGTTTCTAATATTTCATAATCTAACTCTGAATTCCCAGAAGGACGATTATTTGACCTCTTAAATGCTATCACATGTCATCAACTGTTTGTTTTCGTTTTTTCTGCGATCTTCTGTTTCTCTCCTATTAGTGTTTTAAGATGTTCAAACCATTTGTTCGCGTTGAGACAATTTTCTTGACCATAAATTTCATGATCGTATGTTTGCAGTTCCCGAACGGTTTTCCATATTGAATTGGGATTAGTGGAATCTCTCTCTCTCTCTCTCTCTCTCTCTCTCTCTCTCTCTCTCTCTCTCTCTCTCTCGTCTCTCTCTGTGTGTGTGTGTGTGTGTGTGTGTGTGTGTGTGTGTGTGTGTGTGTGTGTGTGTGTGTGTGTGTGTGTGTGTGTGTGTGTGTGAGGGAAAAGGTGGGGGGAGCCCCATTTTAGGCCTTTAGCTTTGTTTCTCTTCTTTTTTTTTTCTCTTCAACTTCTTGAGCTATGTGACTGACTCATTAATGTAACCATATTTGCAATGGATAAAAAAAAAAAAAAACTTTTGGATTTTTCTCTGTTTAGCAGCTAGTTTAAGTAAAGGCACAGAGAGAAACCAAAACATGTTTTCTTAAGAATGAAAAAAGAAAAGAAAGAGTGCAAATAGAACAAGCCTAAGGGTGCTTTGTATCGTATTTGGACTCTGTGTGGTGGCATCAAAGCGAGTGATGGCCATCACCGTAACAAGTGGTGGGATTTACGTCTTACATGATAAGTCTGAGGCTCTCAAAAACTGTTTGTTGTTCTCAGATGGAAGACGGATCCGTGAGACTGGTCATTCTGTCCTGAACAGCCGCTTCAGACATGCTGAGTCTGGTTGCCATCTGCAGAGAGAAACTTGGACAACAGAACAAAGCGCCTTCAGCAAAGTGGGCAACTGTCCACCTACAGTCATACTCGCGCGCGCGCGCGCACACACACACACATACATGCACACGCGCGCGCGCGCGCA
>JADBJO010001088.1:112500-115000 GCA_016801955.1 Conus betulinus
GAGAGAGAGAGAGAGAGAGAGAGAGAGAGAGAGTGCGCTGCATGTATACACAGATGAAGTGAAAGATTTATGACGCCTTGAGCGTTTCTTGTTTTGTGTTGTATTTTTTGCTACACCTTGTTTTGCCAAGACTCGGGTAACATAAACAAACCAGCTACAGCATACAAAGTAGAAACACAATTTGCACCCAGGAAAAACAAAATAAAGGTACAGTCGCTGATCGCGTAACATACAAGTGGTGTGGGTGACGATATTTTCCACGAGGTGGGACCAGTGTTTCCACACACACATTTCTTCCGTGCCTATGTTTTAAATAGGCCTGAAAGCGTTAAGGTAGTCCTGTCAGTTGTAATAAGAAGAAACTGAAATCAACTAAAGCTCACTTTACATACCTACAAGGGAAAAAAAAAGAGCATTTGAGTGCTAGTGTGAACATTCACTCATAACATGCATACACACACAAGAAAAAGAAGTGTGTCTATAATCAAGTCGAATTTCTTTTCTAAATACATTTTTCACAGCACTACCGAAGGAAGTAGATTACAGTATTTTGATGTACCTTTTTTTTTTCTTCACGCATTATGCTTATCTTTTGTACAAAGGCTATCGCTTTAAACGTGTTTTAATCAGGCTGTATATTATTCCATTTATAGTGTGTATGATAGAGGGCCAATAATCAGATGGGTAGAGCGTTTGCCCGGGGAGTTAACGATCCCGAGTTCGAATAACTCACGGGGCTGGATTTTTTTTTTTTTTTTAATTTCAAAACGGCGATGGACGAAGAGGTGCATCCGGCTTAGAGTACCTGTGTAAAGGGACGCATTTACATGGCGCTCCACGTTTGACAGGTGATGGATCCTGTTGTCGGAAATGAACTTACGGGTCAATGTCCGACAAAGCCGTATGCGCTTGCAACGTAGAAAATGTGTTTAAGAATTTAAGAATCGGAATTTTTTTTTTTTTTTTTGGGGGGGGGGGGGGGGGGGGGGGAGGAAAGGGATGTAAGTACGCGTTGAAATATCGAGACTCATGTCTTTGCCATCGTTCCATTATAAACAGTCAAAAAAAAAAAATACCAGGAGACTTTGGATCGATAGATTGTCGAGATCAGTACACTTTGCTTTTGAAAATCAAAATAACTTTTAAAACTACCTGTCCCATTTGAAACGCACATTCACTAGTGCATATTCTCTCTCTCTCTCTCTCTCTCTCTCTCTCTCTCTCTCTCTCTCTCTCTCTTTGAATGATGATCAGTGAAAATGCATACTTTACGTAGTTCTTTACAAAAAGGAATCCTGTTTTTTCGTATACAAGTAATCAGCAAAGTGTTGGTCTGTCTCGCCTATACTCGATCAGCGGCGTGTTTCCGCTATCTGGCGCACGTTTTCGCCATTATTTTGTGCAAATCTGTTTCATCATGATTCTTCAATTCGAGGACATCAGCACTTGATCTCCATTGTCCGGGAATGGACTGAGCGCCAGCGCCCCTTTGTTCCATATGCTTATAGAGATCAGTACGCTCTGTGCACTGATCTCGTTGGGCTTCTTGAAAATCAAAACAACTTTATAAACTCTAAACTGGGTGCTTGTGGTCAATTCTTTTTGCGACAAAGACAAAAGTCCAGCGGCCTTTTGACCCCCTCTGTCCACCCAATAAAGGGTACATGATTCAGCTCAGGAAAGGTTGAGGCGACGGAAGGAGAGGGGTGGGCTCCGCTTTCCGTCATACCGTGTCCCAGACTCGGGGAACCTCACACAGTTCACCGTCCATAGGGCCATTAGGTAATGGGACTTTAACCTCTGCCATTTTTGACATGTAATGGTTTACAAGGGTGTTGCTTTGATTGTGAGATATGACAGGAGGGAGGGAGGGATGCTTGTTGTCAATGACTTTTGAAAACGTGTGGTAGAGACGAGACGGCAAACACATGAAGCATGACAAGCAGCGATGTCACTGCTATGTATTTATCGCTGCAAGAGAGAGAGAGAGAGAGTTATGTTGGTGCCCAGCGTCCTCTCAGGGCGGGGAGGTCTCTATCATCCATTCAGCGCTGACGTGCATGACAGGATATGTTATTTACGTCACGGCTGTGCGTCTGCACACGACGTGGGGTTAGATACTAGAAGGTGTACTGGAAAAGATAAAAACAAGCAAACACACAAACATTTAAAAAAAAAAAAAAAAAAAAAAAAACCTGCTCCCAACGTCCGTCATTCGGGGCTGCCGAGGCTGGACGAATCCCTGGTCCACAGCTCATTCACAGGCGTTGAAGTGTGCAGCAGGGATTTTTTATTCCCATACTCATAGCTCAATATAGGAATAATGAGGACAATTTCAGCAGCACCCAAACCGATATCTAAAACATTGTTTGGCACACACGCACGCACACACACACACACACACACACACACACACACACACACACACACACACTCACTCACTCACTCACACTTACTCACACACATGCGTGCGTGCGAATGAGTCAATGCACATTATAGA
>JADBJO010001088.1:120000-125000 GCA_016801955.1 Conus betulinus
CTTTTTTTAAAGATTTGGTTTCTACTCGAAAATGAGCAGTCATTAAGAATAAAAAGGTGATAACATTGCGCGAGCTACAGACATTTTGTTCTCTGATTACCTTGTGATGGTAACATATGTGACGATGATAAACGTTATGGTGGTAATATTTATGACGATAAGAAACATTTTGAAATAGAGCTTCTCCTCATTAGCTCCACGTAGAGAGGTCAGATCATCAGACAGAAAGCGCAGTAAAGATGATGGGGTAACCCGTGTTTTCTTTTTGATTTTTTTTTTTTTCTTTTCCAGTCTGTATGTATTTCCTTTATTTATATGCTGTTGCGTATTTTTGGCGTGCAGTCTCTGTTTTATTTGGCTTTGAGTGTGGTTCTCACGGACGTTTCTAACCTGCCGAAGTGTCTGGGTTTTTACATCTCCGTGTGTGTGTGTGTGTGTGTGTGTGTGTGTGTGTGTGTGTGTGTGTGTGTGTGTGTGTGTGTGTGTGTGTGTGTGTGTGTGCGGTGTGTGTGTGTGTGCGCCTGTGTGTGTGTGTGCGCCGTGTGTGTGTGTGTGTGTGTGTGTGTGTGTGCGCGCGCGCGTGCATATGTGTGTCCGTCTGTCTGTATGTGTGTGGATGTATGTGTATGTGTGTGTGTGCATGTGTGTGTGCGTGTGTGTGTGTGTGTGTGTTTGTCTGTGTATGTGTGTGTCTGCGTGTGTGTCTGGGTGTCTGGGTATATGTATGTCTGGGTATGTGTCTGTGTGTGTGTCTGTGCGTGTGATATGTATGCATGTGTGTGTGTGTGTCTGTGTCTGGGTCTGTGTCTGGGTATGTCTGTGTCTGGGTATGTGTGTGTGTGTGGGTATGTGTGTGTGTGGTGTGTGGTGCAGGTGAAGGACTACGGGTGGCCGGACCACCTGGCCCCACCCCTGGAGCGGCTGTGCAGCGTGTGTAAGGCCATGGACGCCTGGCTGCACGCTGACCCGCGCAACGTGGCCGTGCTGCACTGCAAGGGGGGGCCGCGCGCGCCTCGCCATCATCATCGCCGCCTACATGCACTACAGCAACATCTGTGCCAGGTGAGAGGGCCAGGGGGGGGGGGAGAGGGGAGGGGGGGGGGGGGGGGAGGGGACTCAAGACACCACAGAATTTGAGGTGGGCACTTTTGGTTTGGTACGAGTGGCTGACTTGGACAAATGGAGAAGAAAATCTTAATGAAAATTGGTCCGTAAACCCCCACCCCACCCCCCACCCCACCCTACCCTGAGAGAGGAATTTTGAGAATCAGCATGCGTGGTTCAAAGTACAACTCAACGGAATCATGCATCGGATGTGAAACGGTGACCGATGAAGCCGATATGCAGCAAGCAGTCCCCAAACAAGCAGAACAACCGTTGTTTTCGATTGATTTCAGGACAGGGGGGAAGCGAAGAAAATGGTATGGGGGGGGGGGGGGGGGGGGGGGGGGGGGGGGATGGGGGGGGGGGGGGGGGGGGGGGGGGGGGGGTCGGTTTGGGTGGAGATTAAAAATGGAGTGTAGTGAAGAGGTAGGTGTGAGACATGGTGGAAAGAGGTGGGGGAAAGGGAGGGATGGGGGTGGGGGGCAAGGAAGTAATGCTGGCATCGCCATCCACTGGCGGGGAATTGAGTGTAATCCGGTTGAGAGAAAAGGCGCGCACGGGGGGGGGGGGGGGGGGGGGGGGACAACAAACTTTCGTGCCTTGTACCTGCAAAGAAAGGGGGAGAGGATTCACTTCAAAAAGGAACAAGACGCCGCCATCTGCTGTCAGACTTTTCCATTGCTTGCCATCCAGTAAGGCGTTTTTTTTTTTTTTTATTGCTGCTGAAAAAGGGAAGACAGATGGAAGTTTTGATGGGGGGGGGGGGGGGGGGGGGGGGGGGGGGGGGGGAATCTGTATAAAGAAGCAGCATTTGGGGTTGGCGAGGGGAGGGAGGGGAGGGGTGGAAAGGTAGCCTACCACGGAGGTGGGTACATCACGCGAGGAATCTGGAAAGGGGAGTGTCGGGTGGATGGGTGGACGGGTTATCAGACTGTCTATGAATGGGCAATCCTGTTTTGATTCGTGGGGCGGTCACGCCTCAAAACACTGTCATCCTCACCACCCACATCACACGCGGGGAGGGCTGACTCCAGGCCGCCATGGGAGGAAGGAAGGAAGGAAGGAGAGTGGTTGGGGTGAAGGGTATATCGGTTAGATACTGGAGGGCAGGTGCTTTTCTCAAGGCCATCACCCCACACCCCACCCCAGCTTACTCACCACGGCCCAGGGTTGCACAGTGTGTGTCTGAGAGGTGGAGAGGTCAAACCCTAACGGCAGTTGGGAACAGGACGAGGGGGGAGGAGGAAGGAGGGAGAATGGTAGAAGGGAGGGCGGGGCGGAGGGGGAGGGCGGGGGGGAGGAGGATGATAAATGCCGAATTGGAAGTTTCATATGTCAGTAAGCGAGACAGACGATGAAAAAAAGGGGGGGGGGGGGGGGGGGGGGGGGGAAAGGGGGGCGGGGGGGGGGGGAGGGGAGAAGGGGATTAGAAAGAAACTGAATGTTTATTGGTGTATGAATAATCTTTCGTCATTCCCAGCCAGACATATACATGGCATGTCTAAATACCTGTACGCTTGAGACCCAATAGGATGCAGTTTTGTTGTTGAAGCCGGTTTGTTTTTCCCCCCCAACCCCAGGCTGGTTTTCAGTCGGGAACTCTTCTGTGTTAGGGAGAAGGACGGTTAGAAACAAAGTGAGGCAGACGTACAGGGGACCGACCATGTCCAGGGCAGTATGAGCAAGTCCATCATTTTCAGAAGACATGGAAAAGGACTTGGATCTCTCTCTCTCTCTCCTCTCTCTCTCTCTCTCTCTCTCTGTCTCTCTCTCTCTCTCTCTCTCTCCTCTCCTCTCTCTCTCTCTCTCTCCTCTCTCTCTGTGTAAGATGATGGGATGGAGAAGAGGACTGGGGGGGGGGGGGGGGGGGGGGGGGGGGGGGGGGTGGGGGGGGGGGGGGGCGGAGGGGGATGGAGTGGGGGGGGGTGCTTGTCTCCAGTTTTTGTGAGGAGTGTGGGCCCAGCTCCTTTTAGCTCTGTTGATAGCATCTTGACCGTGAAGAACCTGGCTACAAGTGTTCCCTGGGAAGTGGAAAGTGCAAACTCGGGCACCACTGAGGGCGGGGTAGCTGGGGGGGCGAGAAGCCAGAGAAAGGGGGGGGGGGGGGGGGGAGGGGGGGAGCTAGGCGGCCGATGGTAGGAATTGAAAAGAAGAGAAGAACAGAACCGGCCATATTTATTTGACGGGCAGAAGGTAAAGATTCTTTGATCCCCTCGCGTATCATCATGCTCCGTGCGCTCGGTCCCATTTTCTGGGATCTTTTTACGTGCATCCGCATGCTTTTGCATACAGAAAATTTTGATAAAAAGGAAAGTTACACACACACACACACACACACACACACACACACACACACACACACACACATATATATATATATATATATTTTTTTATTTTTTTTTTTTTTATTTATTTATATATATATGTGTGTGTGTGTGTGTGTGTTAAAATCAGCAGCATAACACGTTTGCAAGTTCCTTTTTTTTTTACCGCTTTGTTGACGTTGTGTTGTGTTTTCATATGTCCTTTCGTACCGCGGTGATTTCTCTGATTCAGTCGTCTGTTACATAGCAGACCCCCAGTTATAAAGATTTAGCATTCCCCAAGGCCCTTTTCTATCTTCACTGCCTTTTTTCATGAGCTGCGGCATCCGGCAGCGGAGTCCCCGATAGCGACGAGGTATCGAGCAGCATGCTGGCAGAGATAACGGACTGACGATGCTGTGATGCCGAGTCACGGACGCGGGTAGCAGTAAAAGGGAGAGAATTCACTCATGAGCTCCCTCTTGGGCGTGAACGAATCGTGTGTGTGCATTTGATTATCTACACACACGAAAAAAAAAAAAAAAAAAAGGGGGGGGGGGGGGGGGGGGGGTGGCATTAAAAAAAAGGAATAAGATGTGTTGGGTTTGACATCTCTCTCTCTCTCTCTCTCTCTCTCTCTCTCTCTCTCTCTCTCTCTCTCTCTCTCTCTCCACTCATGTCTGTTTCTCTCTCTTTTTGGGTGCCACTCTCTGTCTGACTCTCTCTCTCCCATGTCTGTCTCTCTCTCTCTCTCTCTCTCTCTCTCTCTCTCTCTCTCTCTCTCTCTCTCTCTCTCTCCCATGTCTCTCTCTCTCCTTATTTACCTTCAGTAAAAAAAAAATGTCTCTCTACGTCTGAAGAAACCAACGCTGTCTGGTGTACCTTCAGTGCTGACCAGGCCTTGGATCGGTTCGCCATGAAGCTCTATGAGGACACGCTTGGAGGGCTGCCCTCCCCACAGAGCTGTAACGTGCTGCCCTTTGACCTGAGGGCCTTGGATTGGCGTTGCCATGAAGCGATTCTATGAGGGGGGGGGGCTGGGAGTGTGCCCCTGCCCTCACCAGAGAAAGGTAATGCCTTAAGCTGCTTCATTTGACAAGCTTGGAGGGCTTGAGGGCTGTTCACCTGAGGGAGAGTGGGGGTGTGTGGGTGTGTGTGGGGGGGGGGGGGGGGGGGAGTGTCTTTCAAATCAGTCCCGACTGTTCATCCATGAATCAGACGTTCTGTCCCTCAGTGGAGTGAACGAAAAGGAAGAAGAAGAAGATGACTCATCTGCTTACTGTTGTTTTTTTTTTTTCAAAGCCCCCCCCCCCCCCCCCACACACACACACACACACACACACACACACACACACACACACTTATGCATGTTCGGGTTCATGTGTGATGTGTTCTAAATGTTGAGTGGATGTTTCAGGTGTGAAACGTCCTGTGGGACGTGATGAAATGTCGAGTATGGGAAAGCACTTTACAAACGCCCCACCTATTCTGACTTTTATTATTATCATTATTGTTGTTGTTGTTGTTTCTTCCCTTTGCTCTTGTTATTATTAGCATTATTTATTTATTCGTTTATTATTATTATTATTGATG
>JADBJO010001088.1:145000-147500 GCA_016801955.1 Conus betulinus
CTTACTTCAAGCAACAGGGCCGTCATAATGAATTCTGCCTTTCTTACATTCCCTCTTTTTTTTTTTCTTCCAGAACGAGGGATGCAAAGATAGTAATGTTGCAAACAATAGTAATATTACACTAATCTGTTTAGTTTGTATAGAAATGTGTTAAGGGCAGTACCATCGTCAGTTTCGATCCTGGTCATAGCCTGTTCCTGTGACAACAAAAGTGATGTTGGCAACGGAATTGGACATTTAGCCATGGAAGATCCTTCAGCAGTTGTGTCAGGCGATCTGGCATTCTCTGGACCCAGGATGCGATGCTGTGTCTGTGGCCCCTGGTTCGGACTGTCGCAGTCAGGGACGTCAGCGTCAGAACGGAGAATCGACAGCAGCAACATGCGTCAAGATGCGCAAAGTTCCTGACGCTTGCTACATGCGTGCGTCTCAGCAGGCAACGGTCGGTGTGTGTACATTTTAGTTGCATGTACTCCAATTTGGACCATTGAAATCTCACTCATGACAGTAAGATGGAGAGCTAGTCTTACGTCTGTTGTGCTAAACAGTCAAGGTGTCATTGTACAGATCGTCCCGGCTTCGGTACACTTCTGTTCACCGACTTGTTAATTTTTTTTTTTTTTTTTCTTCGATCAACACCAGGCATTTTTCTTTCACACTGCTGCCTTTAAGTTACAGGACCTGCGCTGTTTACATATTGACATCGCTTCTGATTGGCGGATTGTTAAGCGCGCACCGTGTGACACCTGCAGTTCTCTAAATCCCACCGTCAAAAGAATTAGAGCTTGGCATCACAAGCTTCAGCTGTGACTCGGATACCTGCAAGCTTGCACACACCTTGTCACCATGTCCTGTCGGCATCCGACCACAGACAGTACGCCCTGCGGAGGACGTACTGTCTTTGATCCGACGCTTTGCGCCAGACTCGTGATGTTGACGTCCGTGTGCCAGGCCCCTTAGGGCGGAGCGGTGGAGGAGGCTGCGGGTGGCCTCAGAGAAGGGTCTGCGCGATAGACGAATGAAGCCAATCCAGCCCCATTTTCTCCTCCATACATCCTCCCTGACGCCTCTCCTGCCTGTCCCGGCAGTTGCGCACTGCTTTATTTCAGGCCGTAGTGCTAGCTGGGCCGCACGATGCTGGCATTTCTTCTGAGGCATCTGTTTTCTAGAGGGGTAAAGAACCTTTCTAACTGCCATGAAAACGGTGATTGGGGTCAAACTTTTCTGAGTCGACGGGGGGCACGGGTGGGAGGGAACGAACGTTTTTTTTTTTTTTTTTTTTTTATTTTTTTATTTTAGTTATTTATTTATTTTTTTTATTTTTTTTTTTTTTTATTTTATTTTATTTTTTTTTTGGGGGGGGGGTATAAGGGCAGATCGGAAACCAGAGATTCTAGAGGGGCAGCAGAAAAAAACATTGAAGAGAGGGGGAAAAACAAACTGTGTAGAAGGGGAAAAACCAAAAACCAACCGTAGAAGGGAAAAACGGGTGTTTTAGAAGTAAAAACAAATGGGGCTACAGTGTGAAGCACACTGGCAACAATGCTTTAGAGGTAAACAAATGGTCTACAATGTAAACTGGCAACAATGCTTTAGAGGTAAAAAACAAATGGTCTACAATGTGAAACAAACTGGCAACAATGCTTTAGAAGTAAAACAAATGGTCTACAGTGTGAAACAAACTGGCAACAATGCTTTAGAAGTAAAACAAATGGTCTACAATGTAAAACAAACTGGCAACAATGCTTTCGAGGTAAAACAAATGGTCTACTATGTGAAACAAACTGGCAACAATGCTTTCGAGGTAAAACAAATGGTCTACAATATGAAACAAACTGCCAACAATGTGTTAGAGGTAAAACAAATGGTCTACAATGTGAAACAAAACTGCCAACAATGCTTTAGAGGTAAAAACGGTCTGCAATGTGAAGCAACTGGCAAAAAACACTACAGAGGAAGACAAACGTTTCGAGGAGACAAACGTTTCGAGGAGGGAAAAAAAGTTTTAGAGAAGGGGAAAACAAGCGTTATGAAAGAAAAACAAACGTTACAGGGAGAGGGAACAAGCCTCTTCAGTAGAAAAAACGTGCTAGAGCGAGGAAACAAGCATTTTACAGAGGAAAAACAAACGTTCAAGAGAGAGGAAACAAGCATTTTACACGGGAAAAAAAACAAGTGTTCTAGAGGAAGGAAACAAGCATTTTACAGAGAAAAGCAAGCGTTCTAGAGAGAGGAAACATGCACTTTACAGTAGAAAGTAAAACGTCCTGCAGAGAGGAAACATGCATTTTACACAGAAAAAAACAAGTGTTCTAGAGAGGGGAAACATGCATTTTACACAGAAAAGCAAGCGTTCTAGAGAGAGGGAAACATGTATTTAACAGGGGAAATAAACGTTCTACGGGGAGGAAACAAGCATTTACTGAGAAGAACAAGCGTTCTAGTGAGAGGAAACATGCATTTAACGGTGGAGATAAACGTTCTGCAGAGAGGAAACAAG
>JADBJO010001088.1:152500-157500 GCA_016801955.1 Conus betulinus
AACCCAGAGTTCAGACTCGTGCCAGAGACTTCTTGTAAGAGGACTGGAACACGCAGGTTAGAAAACCACAAATCCGTCCAACCCTTAAAAGAGAGGTTTAACCACCCACAACTGGTAGTCGTAAAGAAGAAACATGGGTGGTTTTTTTTTTTTTTTTTTTTTTTTAATTCTGTTTTTACACCCAGTCGTATCTTTTAAAAAGGTGGAGAAGCTCCGTGCTACATTCCATGTTATGTACTGTAAGACTGGCTGTCTTGAAGTCTTGGGGCTTCACTGATGCCAGACATAAACAATTTACAGCAGACTCCATGAAAATCTTGGTCTTAAGTGTTCCGCCAGATGTGACGGTTTCAGTTCCTGAAAGAGAGAGATATTTTTCTTTTGATCTATGATGTTTACGAAATAATGACTTATAAGCAATTTTTTAGCGTTAAAAAAGCTGATTCAGTTAGGTCTCTATGTGTGTGTGTGTGTGTGCGCGCGCTTGCGCGTGTGTGTGTGTTTATTTATGAGATGAGAAAAGGAGAGAGGTGAAAGGGGTGAAAAGGCTCGGAGAGAGTGACAGAGAGAGAGAGAGAGAGTTGATTCACAAGGATAAAATCGAGAGAGAGAGAGAGAGATTGTTGATTCACAAGGATAAAAGCGAGAGAGAGAAAGAGACAGACAGAGAGAGAGACAGACAGACAGAATGTTGATTCACAAGGATAAAATCTCACGAGAGAGAGAGAGAGAGAGAGAGAGAGATTGATTGATTCACAAGGATGAAATCTCAAGAGAGAGAGAGAGAGAGACTATGGATTGACAAGGATAAAATCTCAAGAGAGAGAGAGAGACACAGTTGATTCACATTGATAAAAACTCAGAGAGAGAGAGAGAGAGATGATTCACATGGATAAAAACTCACAGAGAGAGAGAGAGAGATGATTCACATGAATAAAAACAGAGAGAGAGAGAGAGAGAGAAATGATTCACATGGATAAGAATTCAGAGAGAGGAAGAGAGAGAGAGAGTGTGTTGATTCACAAGGATAATAACTCACAGAGAGAGACAGACAGACAGGCAGGCAGGCAGAGAGACAGACTGAGAGAGATACATTGTTGATTCGCCAGGATTTAAAACTCAAAGAGAGAGAGAGAGAGATTGTTGATTCACAAGGATAAACACTCACAGAGAGACAGACAGACAAGGACCTAGAGAGAGAGAGAGAGAGAGGGAGGGGGAGGGGAGAGAAGGGGAGGGGACAAAAGCTTGCTGGGAGGAATGGCGATGTGTAGTGTGGAAGTTAGCTGCTGTGTTGTTCGGGGTGAGAGAGAGAGAGAGAGAGAGAGAGAGATGTGTGTGTGTTAACCTGCCCCTGGAAGTCCGCTCCTGTGCTCAGGCCCACTGTACTGGGGCGGGCGGCTGTTGTGTGCGTCTGCCTTTCTTCCCCTGACTCGCTGTCATCCCTATCCTCTCTCTGAACCCCTCCCCCCCCCCCCCCCCCCCCCCCCCCCCCCCAAAAGAGAGGTGGGAGGAGAGGGGGCGTATGGGAGGGAGGGGGTGGGGGGGAATGAAAGACTTTTGCGGCGGTATTTTTTTTAGTACCCCGTAGCTTCGACCCCTATCCCCCACCCCATCCTTACTGTCTGTCCTGCCCTGTAGTGTCCAAGCTTCTCCCCACCAAGCCCCCACCCCTTGAAACCTTTCCCAAGCCCCAAGTGGAAACGGTGATGAATAATCATAACATGATTACTAAACTGATGGTAATGAAAAGAAGAAGAAGAAAAAAAAAATGCCTATCATTGACGGACTAAGCACAAGCCAAACATTGCCGAACCAAGCACTGGAAAAACATCAGGGAATCAAGCACTGGCCAATCATTAGATAAGCAAACCTGTGATAACCTGTCTGGCACTCTGTGACCTTGCTCACAGTTCTGTTTAGGACCCCCAAGCGCTAGGCTCAAAGATTTCCTTTCAGAGTCGTCGCTTTTTGCTTAATTTTGTTTCTTCCTATCAGCAATTTACTTTCTCGTAGCATTTCCATTTCCCCTTTCCTATCCGTTGCTGGCTGCTCTCGTGAGAGAGAGAGAGAGAGAGAGAGAGGGGGGGGGGGGGGTATTTTCCACCTTTGATGGAGACAGCACCACAGAATTGATAGTGGTCTGCATCTGCATCGGATACCAGGGACGGGCCAGCACGTGCAGTCGAGATGCACTGACGTGTCTCCTTCAGCAGGAAACAAAAGTGGACTCGGGACAGTCGATGTAACCGGTTGTGTTTTGAACATAGACGTTGATGGGCTTCTCAAGATTGACTCCGGAACAGGCGATACAAATGGTTCAGCATCCTAAGCTGATTTTGATGCCCCCCCCCCCCCCCCCCCCCCCCCCCCTCTCCCCCCGTAGCTAATGAAGGGCTTAATGTCTATACATCAACATTCTTTTCTTCATCACCATCGACGCCTCCCCCACCCAACGTACCCCCCCCCCCCCCCCCCCCCCCTCCGCCTCCACTACACCTCCACCTTTTTTTAGTTTTGTTCCCCAAGGAATCTCTGCCAAGTGTGTGTGTGTGTGTGTGTGTGTGTGTGTGTGTGTGTGTGTGTGTGTGCGCGTGTGTGTGTGTGTGTGTGAGAGAGAGAGAGAGAGAGAGAGAGAGGATATATATATATATATATACGCGAAAAACACGGGGGAAAGGACAGTTATTAAGGCACATCATATGCAATCACGATCAAGCACTCAGACGTCGTCATCCATCAACAGAGGCGGATTCTGACTGACATCACCAGTGAACCACTTTTCTGACATTTACACTGGTTGTATGCGCGGACGTGTGGGTTTTTATGCCTGCTAAAGGCTAACCTATCGGGGTTGCGGTAGAATGGAAAACGTGTTCTCTAGGAGTGTGTTATGGTTTTAACGTTCTGGACTCCTATATTGCATTAGCTGACGGGGTGGGTGACGCTGGGAGAATGGGGGCAGGGGTGTGGGATGGGTTTGGACTGTTCACGTCAAGGCATCTTGGGAGGGGACTAACTTTGTATAGCATACCACCAGAACAGCAACACAAAGTCATTATAAGAGTGGACAGCGAGATCGCCAGCGGTTATTGTGGGCGCCTGAAGGGATCAGAGAACTCGACAGGTTTGAATGCGCGCTCAACGCTGCATCAACGGACATTCCGGACACCGTGGACAAGTTATACCGGTATTCCTCCCACACTCCAACCCCACCCCATCTCAACCATCACCATCCAGCCCCCACTCTTACTCCCCCACCCGTGGATTACCCCCCCCTCCCTCCCCTCCTCCTCACCATCCACCACCCACATCCCTCTCGCTATCTCCCGTGTATCTCCGACTTTTAACGCGTGTGGTGCGCCATACAGAGCTTCCTCTCCATTCCACCCCTACCCACCACCCTCATCCACCTCTTCTCTGCTTGCGAGCGCGCGGGGAGCGAAGGGATGGTAGTAAAGAGAGGCACTACGGAGTTCCCTGGCCCGCTCTGGCACCAACCAACCAGCGCACCTGCCTGGGACTGGCAAGCCGACAACAACACTGCCTTGAAACTTTTGGAACTTGCAGGCAGGGGTAGGGGAGAGAAAACTACGCCCTTGTGTTCTCCCGGGGATTACCAGCAAGTTTCTACTACCACGACTAGAGAGCGTGTGTGCTGTCTTACCGTGCAGACAACTTCCACCTGTTTTTGCTTTTCGAACAGTGACACTGGGCTTTGAAGTTGTTGGGGCGTGTACCGTGGGACATGGACTGTGTAGCCTATAGTTCGGTGCTGTGTTTCAACCGGGGGTGAGGGCGAAGGCGGATACCGAGGGATGGTGTGTGTGAGTCATATTTTTCGTTCGACCAGGTTGGTTGCTTGTTTCAGTGTTCAGTCTCTTTTGACTTTTGAGGGTCGAGTTTGCTTTCTTCATTATCATCGTTAACATCATCACCGTCTTCTTTTTCTTCTGTTCTTTTGTGACCAGTAGCATGAAAACCGTGGTTCTCGAGCGTGTCTGTAAATGGGAATGGGGGGGGGGGGGGGGGGGCTGCTAAACTAGGACTTTGCCGATGTGCATGCAGGCGGTAGGGTTATGGTTAGAGCTATACCTGCAGTTAGAGTGCATCCCGCATCTGGGGCAGATAAGTGCAGCCAGTGCAGCCTTCATGTGTTTTTTTCTGTTTTCTGACTGTTCATCCCTCCCCATTCCTCTCGACAGTGTGAGTGTGTAGGGCCTATGTGTGTATGTGTAGGCATGTGTATGTCTGCATATGTGTGAGTGTGCATGTGTTTGTGTAGGTGTGAAATATTTGTGTGCATGTAGTGCATACATAATGTCATTGTGATTATGTATCAAGGTACATGTGTGAGAGAGAGCGCTTTGTTGTAATTATTTTTCGTCGAGTGTGGGAAGTGTGATATGTTGTAGCATATGCAGGTATTCACCTTTAACATAAACTAAATAAGTAGAGTGTTTCTCCCAGTCTCATTCTCCAAAGAGATCTGTGGCTAAAACATAATCCATCATGTGTATTTGAAAACATGTTTTATAGATGGTGTAGTTGAAAAAGACTCTGATAACTCACTCTTTCACTTGGTCTCGTTAGGATCTGTAATTGTTATGCTGACACACATCATTTCAAACATACACATATATATGTTTGAAATGAACTCCACACACACACACACACACTCACACACACACACACACAACACACACACACACACACACACTCACTCACACACACACAAATTACACACACACACACACACACACACATGCACACACTCACTCACTCACTCGCTCGCTCACATTCATTCACACACACACACACACACACACACACACACACACACACACACACACACACACACACTCAAATTCATTCTCACACACACACACACACACACACACATTCAGATTCATTCACTCACACACACACACACACACACACACACACACACACACACACACACACAAACACACACACAAATTCATTCTCACACACACACA
>JADBJO010001088.1:162500-222500 GCA_016801955.1 Conus betulinus
GGTGGGAATGTTTCTTAATTTGGGAGATTTTAAAAATCTCTCTTTCATACACACACACACACACACACACACACACACACACACACACACACACACACACACACACACCATATAGTGTAACTTTTCCCACAGCCCACAGATGCTAAAACCAGGAATGTAAATAAAACAGATCTTCCGGAGCTCTCATATTCCCACTTGAGGAAAATTAACCGTCACAGAGTTGTACAAATTTGAACCTGACATTGCTCTTTTGATTATGCGTAAGATACTAATACTTTCAGAAATCCTTTGGGCTGAGATGCGAAATCGCCACACACAAAACTTTTGATTTGGAATGTAGATGGGGGTGAAAGTCACATGATAATATCAGCATATAATGTACTGTTTTTTACAGTAAGAAAATAATGAAAGTATTTGTGACGTGGATGGAAAGAAGAAAGGATGGAAGACCTGAGGTAGCTCATAGCTGCATCTACAACTGCTTCTGTTTTTACTGTGGTCCTGTTCGGATGAATCGGTGATAAGTTCTTGCGATCATGAGCCAGTGTGAGGGCATGGACGAAACACATGGGTTTAGGATCATGACAATTCCATGTGTTGAAAAGCACTCAGAAATGAAAAAAAGAAAACCATGACAAATCACAAAAACACACATCCAGAGGACAACTGTCATCTATGTCCACCCACTCAATGGTCCTTCATCTCTCGATCTCCCTTTCCACATAGTTTAACACCCAAAGTAACTTTCTGTCTCTCCCTCCCTCTCTCTCTCTCTCTCTCTCTCTCTCTCTCTCTCTCTCTCTCTCTCTCTCTCTCTCTCTCTCTCCTTCCCATGTTTTGAATTGAAAACGGTCAATGCAGAAGTGTCGGATTTAAACAAAGTTTTATTCCCCTGTCCATTGATTTCATGAACCGAGAAGATGTTTAATTGAAATACAAATTCCTCTATATGAATGTATGTCGTATGTGAGAAAATGGGTAATGTGGCTAAATTATTGTTTATTTGCTGTGAATGTTGTGTGACCACAAATTAATTTCTCAAATTGAGATAATAAAGTTTACTTGACTTGACTTGACTTGACTTGAATGACTTTTTTTCTTTTTTTTTTTTTTTTTTTTTGTGCATGTCTTAGCTGAATGCAAAAGTAGTTTACTTTGTTTTTCCGTTGCTGAACTTTTTTTTTCAAAGCTGTTGTATATGACTGGAAAAAAAAAACTGGTAATAGAATTCTCTCAAATGTTTTGAGGGATGAAGTTACAGGCTTATGTGCCAGTGTGGTTCCATCAGTCAGTATGGCAGTGTGTCAGTCAATCTGTCTTCCCCCCCCCCCTCCCTCATCCCACCACCTTCCCCCAGCATTCTCTTTTTCTTTCTCTCTCTCTCTCTCTCTCTGACTGTATGGATACCTGTCTCTCTCTCTCTCTCTCTCTGTCTTTCCCTATCATTTGTCTCTCCCTTCACCTCACTCCTCTCCCCTTCCCTTGTCTTTCTCTGTCTCCACCCCACTCTCCCTCCTGTTTGCATATTCCCAATTTGACCAGACTTGAGTTTCAAGTAAACTGTCACAACTGAAATAAATGAAATGGAACAGGGTTGGATTAATGTGTTGGCACCTGCAAGGTCTTAATGACAAGTTGAACACTCCTGAACAGAGGTTCCTGAGGTGTCATTGGTGAAATGATATGACCTGCCTCTGGAAGTCTGTCTGTTCATGCGGAATGAAGTAGTGAAATCAATGAAGTGATTCTATCCTGCAGTCTCTTGATGTTGAATGACCTAGTGCAGTGAGCCAGGTGATTCTATCCTCAATCCTGTCTGTTGATGTTGAATGACCTAATGCAGTGAACCAGGTGATGGTTCTATCCTGCACTGTGCCATGACCTAGTTGCAGATCTGCCCGGTTTCCCTGACAATGGCAAGGTAGAGTTTGTCTTTGGGCCCACCTCCGATGTGCCTGTCTCAGGTAAGTTTGCCGCACTTCCTTACAGTCTGTTTGTCTGTGTGCCTGCTTGTTGGTTCCTGACAATGGCAAGGTAGAGTTTGTCTTTGGCCCACCTCCGATGTGCCTGTCTCAGGTAAGTTTCTCACTGTGTGCTGCTCTGTTAGGTGCTGTCTCTCTCGATGTGCCTTTCTGTCTCTCTCTCTCTCTGCTCTCTCTCTCTCGTCTCCTCCTCTGTCTCTGTCTCTCTGTCTCTCTGTCTGTCTCCTCTGTCTCTGTCTCTCTCTGTCTCTCTCTCTCTCTCTCTCTCTCTCTCTCTCTCTCTCTCGCTCACACTCTATGTTTAGTGCAGTAACGACAACACAATGCTAGACCTACAACAACCAGTTTAACAACAAAAGTTTCAGGGATATACCGGCACTTGGTCAGTCTGACTGTCTATGGAAAGCCATCCTGCCAAGAAATGATGAAATGATGTAATGATGTGTTAGTTGTGTCTTTGTGCTGGGGAAAAAAAAAAATGGGGGGGGGGGGGGGGGGAGAGAAAAGACACAAATAAACTGGATGTCCAGCCTGAGAGGCGTGGAACAAAACTAGTCTTTGTGTTTGTTCATTTTTCTTGCAATGATTTGTTGATTTACTTGTCAAGAAGTAGTTCAAGAATCCGTGTCAAACACAAATAAAAAGAACAGATTCATTTGGGGTTCCCTTTCCTGAAGCTTTTTGAGACGGTGTGAAACAAAAAGGCCTTGTAGATATCTTGTCAGAATCTAGTTTGGAGTAAATGATCTTACAATTAATTAAAAAAAAAAAAAAAAAAAAAAAATCATTACGTGTGTGTGGGGATTTGAGCAATGACAATACTTGCCCCTGTTTTGTCCACATATAGAAGAATTTGACTGTTTTCACTGTGAAGCATACGCTGCCCTATGGCAAAATGTCATGCAAAATGTTATTTTGTAAAATTGTTTTCAGAGAGCTAAACTTATAACCTTGATGGTCGGTCAAAATGGCTGAACAGTTATTTGCAGGATTTTTCTTTAAAGCATTTAGATTGCAAGAGTATGAAACCAATATTGTAACTGTATAATTCTATGCACTGTGATGTTTTTCTTTGATCAACTGTACATTTTTGCTTAAAGTTATACATTATACTTTTGGGGGTGGGGAAAGGTTGATTTATGTTTTTGTGCCCCATGCAAATAGGCATAAGCCTAAATTCATAAAGCTGTCATTATTTTGTTGTTCTCTCTTTCCCTCCTCCCCCACTCCCCACCCCCATCTCTCTCTCTCTCTCTCTCTCTCTCTCTCTCTCTCTCTGTCTCTCTCTCTCTCTCTCCATCTTCTTTTTTTTATACATATGACTGTAGAACTCTAGTAGATGTTCTAACTTGCTGACTGTCAGTGGTGTCAGTGCAATAATCTTTGGAGGGGGGGGGGGGGGGGGGATCCTTAAAACAGTGGCAAGGTCTGTCAGTACTGCTATGCCCAAACTGATTTTCTGATTCACTGAGCTCTACCCTTTCCCTGGTGGGAAATGATGTGTCATCATGTGTAACTGGGTGAAATTGAGGGGCAATCATGACAGTAATAGGTGTGTGGCCGACCCCTGCATGCTAATACCCCCTCAGTTCTGATGGGGTGGGACAGTACACACTGCTGTTGGTCTGGTACTGTTGGTAGGTAGAGTTGGAGCCAGGAAAAATTAGGATTGGAAGGGATGTGGCGAAACAAGGAGGAGGTTTGGGGAGGGGGGTGGGGAGGGAACAGAGTCAAAAAATTAGGAGGGAGAAGAGGGGGAGGAATGAGGATCAGGAGCATGCAAAAGGTCAGGGAAGAAAGAGTTGAAAAAAAGTTTTCTCCCCTCTCAGCCTAAAGTGGGGGTGAGGGGGGGGGTGTGTTTGGATGTGGAGAGCATGTACTGGTACACGCTGCGCCTTTGTATATAAGTCTTGTACAAGGTCTGTCTCCTCAGTCCTTAGTGTGGATGTTGTGCTGGAGTCAGCACGTCTCCAAGTTGGGAGAGGGGGAAAGGGGGGCAATTTTAGTGCAGTCTTAACTTTCTCCGTCCTTTCTGTCAAATTTACTCTCCCCCCCCCCCCCACCCCCACCCCCCTCCCCTTCTGTGACATCCATGCCACTTCAGTGGGGGATCAACTCCAAGCCACTCGTTCTCTGGGTGGCATCAACCCCCCCCCCCCCCCCCCTCACTTTTGCTCCTCCCACCCACACACACATCCACACCCAGCTTTGTCCACTTGCATACCCAGCTCGCAGAGAGCTCTGAACACCAAGTTGCCAAGAGGCAGCTCAGCATGGGAGATAAGTGCACTGCTGCTGAGTCACTTCAGTGGTGTTGAGTGGTGCCTGCTCAGACCTGCCATACACAAGACACTACCCCCAAAGCCTTCCCTGCTGACGACAGTCATTGCTTTGATGTGGAGTCAGCATGAGTGATTGATACCTTCTCTTGAGGTGCCACCACATCCAACCAGCAACAGTTCCCATGAACCAACTTCGACACTAATCGATTGGGAGCATGGGTGTGGAAAGAAAATTGAAAATGAAGTCACCATGGGAGCGGGGAATGGAGGGCCACAGAACGCGAGACTTTTTTTTCTAGTTACCAGTGAGCATGAGGACAGTTAAGGTGATCGTGGGAAGTCAGTTTTGTGGCTGTGTTTACTGCTTTTTTTTTCTTTAATTATCTTCTCTGCAAGTCCAAATAGAACAGCAAAAACTGAATGAAACGATCAGACATTAGTGGAGGTAGTTTTTTTGTGTGCGTGGGTCTGTTTATGTGTGTAGTTGGCACAAGTACCTGACCATTGTGATCAATCACCTTCACTGTGAAGATCCAAACATTGATCCAGATATTGATGCCAACTCATGTTATCTTGGTCACCGTGGTCATTACCACAAAAGTGTGAACTGACTTTAGACGCATCAACAGTCTTGAACATCAATCCAAATGTCAGTACCGTCTCACCTTATCTCGGTCACCTAGGTCATTGCCGCTTAGCATGTGAATCGATAGAAAACAAATCCATAATCATTGCCGATACAGATGTCATGAGTTCTCATTGCTGGTTCGCTGACATCTGTTGTGCTGGATTGCCAACAGCCATGTTAAATGGACTGTTCTGTCTCATTGCCACCTATTATTTTTGCCAAGAACCTTTGGTACAATGAGGAACATTTTTTTTTTTTTTTTCATTTTGGCTCATTTTGAAGGACATTATTCAGTGCCCACAGGAGCTGAAACTATCAGCTCAAAACATTGTCTTAACGCTGAAACTTTCCAAAATAAAACAAATAGAAGTGAAATGTAACTGTCTGAACATTGAAACTTTCCAAAATTAAACAAATGGAAGTGAAATGTAATTGTCTTAACTCTGAAACTTTCCAAAATAAAACAAATGGAAGTGAAATGTCAAGTCATGCTATGAGGGCATGGGGAGTTATGTACAGTAAAATGGTGGATGGGCGGACCAGTATTTACATGCTCTGAACTGCATGTGTAAATGTTTGATTTGAGCTAGTCCAGTAAGAAATTTCTGTGCTAAAGAAGTTACAGTCCTCCTGAAGGCCAATAATTAGTGATGTGTAATATGTAAGAATTTCATTAAATCGTATTTAATGTGTGTGTGTGTGTGTGTGTGTGTGTGTGTGTGTGTGTGTGTGTGTGTGTGTGTGTTTGGATGGACAGTGTCAGGGTTCAAGTCTGATGTGACGGTGCCAGTGGACGATAATGAGGATTCCCTGACACGCTCCGACTCCTATGAGAACTTCCACAGAACTGGGCAGGGAGTAGACAGTAAGTCATTGTGCTGTGCAGTAACACTGTTGTTATGATTTGTGTATCATCATTATCTTCTTCACATCATCATCATCATTATGTTCTTATGATTATTATTATTATTATTATTATGATTATTACCATCATTACTGTTAGTGTTACTATGGTTATTTTATTATTATTGCTGTTGTTGTTGTCACCATATTTTTTTTTTTCAATTTTATGCTGATCAATGAGAATGAGGACGATAAGATGATGCTACGGATTTCCGTTCCATTCTGAGACTGCATGACAGGGGTGTACTCTACACTTCCTTTCATAATATATCCCAGCGTTATTCAGGCCTGAGAGATACAGACACATGCAGTGTTGGTCAGGAAATTTGAGCAACACTCAGAGACGCATCGGTTAAGTGGATGAAAATCGACCGTGTGGTCCCAGTCTTCCCAGCTGAGCCCATAGCAAACCCAACTCTGGGTAGGAGCCTGTCAGGGCAGAAGAACCCACATGACTGTGATGGGATTTGAACCCACAACCTCCCAGCCGGGAATCCACGACGCTAAACCACTTCGCCACGGCACTGGTGTCACCATCATCTTATTGAGATCACCTTTTTCAACACATCATTGTTTTATTCAGTCTTGGAAAGTGATTTCAAGTTGTATGTACATGTTTGCGTGTGGGAGTGGTGGGGGTGGAAAGCATGATTCATTTCATGTATATTGGTTGGGTGTCTTGATAGGTGGGCAGTTGGTTTACTGTTTGGTCCGTCGGTTGATTATTTGTTCTTTGACTGACTGGATGAATGTTGTTGTTTCTAAGTGTGTGGCGATCTGCTTTGCAGTGCATGGTTGTTCTGTGTGTGTTGGATGTGTGTGTTTTTGTTGGTTGGTTTGGTTTTAAGGTAAGAAGATGAAGGAAGGGGGTGGCACAGGCAAAATGTGCTTTTTTTTTTGTTGGTTTGTATGCTGCCTCAGGAGAAATATGCATGTATACCTGCAGTGTGTTTGCAATGGGCTTTATATTTCATCATTAACATTATTACAAAAAGCTGCTAGGTGGGAAATAGTGTTACCATGATTCATATGTTTTTTGTTTTCTTGTTTTTTTCACATGAAGCCATTCTGTTTTCTTTAAGTTCTTCGTTTCTTTTAAATTGCGTGTTTACTTCTTTCGTATGAGTAGTCTAGCGACATACCTTTAGTTTATAGCTCTTTTTTTTTTTTTTTTAGTTTGCTTGGTTTAGTTCATTTCTTACATTGCTTGTTTGTGTGTGTTTATCCTCCAGTCTGATCTGCAGTAGTGAGCTGCTCTGCTTCAATCATCAGTTTGATTTTCCCCGGGACACCGTAGTCAGTGTGCCCTTCCATCCTGTGACTTTTGCTGCAACAGAGATCTTGTATGAAGACCTAGATATCTCTGATGAATGCTTAGCCAAAGCAAGGAGGACAAGAGCCTCAGTGATGTCCCTTTGTTTGGGCATGATCCGCCGCCGTGCTGGCATAATACCATGGATCTAATATGGCAGCTTAATCAGTCTGGGGGTTCACGGACATGCCTCATTTTTGTATGTGCCTGGAACCTGTGCATGTAACCCAAATCTGAAATTGGCTGTGAACACAGACATACATATGTAGAATATACAAAATGTACTGCATAATTGATATATGTTTTGTGTAATATTCACATATTTTGGGAGCATGCAGCCATGAAAGATAACTCTTGCCGACTGTCCTCATCTTAAGGGCTGGAGTTGCTTATCTTTCTCTTTCTCTTTCTCTCTCTCTCTCTAGATATATATATTTATATATATACAAGATCTCTGGGCACAAGCACTGCTTGCCTGCATACCTTGCCTTCCTCTCACCACTGACCTCCCCTCCCTTCCCTTCCTCCCCCCCCCCATTGCAGAGAGCAGAGTGTCGACGACGGTGTCGGCAGTCGCAGTCAATGGCCTGTCCAGCCAGCAAGGGAGCCGACCTGCGGTGGCTCACACGCACGGGCCCTGGGACGGCAGTCTGTATGCCACCGTCAGCAAGCAGTCCAGAGATGACTGGAGGGTCTGACCTCGCTTAACGGTGCTGCCGCCTCCTCCCATCATCCTCCTCATCATCATCATCATCAGACTAACGGCTCGCTTACCTCCAGTGTGGACTCAGGTGCTTGTTGGTGCTTACATGCTTGGTATTGTCCCTCTACCTTTTGCAGTGCTTTTTTGTTTGTTTTGTTTTTTCCTTTTCTTCTTTTTTTTTTCTTTTCTTTTTTTTTTTTTTTCTTTTTTGTTAAACCTTTTTCTCTCAGTCTCAGAGGCTTAAAGTAGATATTCAAGAATGTTGGGGCATTGGATGGAATGTGAAGTATTTTGCAGTAGAGTTAGTTTGCTGCACAGAGCAATGGAGTACAGTGTAGTACAGAACAGAATCGCTAAAAAGAAAAAAGGAAAGAAAAAAAAAAGAGGGAGGAAGGCTGGGGAGGGGAGGTAATGGCTTTGTAAAGTACAGTGCAAGGAAAACAGTGTATTTCAATTTTAAAAAGAATTGTCAGTGATTCCGCAAGACAATACGGACAAATAGATTACAAGACAAAAAAACGACACATTTTGACCTCTTGGGTCTTCTTCACGTGAAACGAACAACCTTCAGGACAATGAAAGCGAAGAACGAGCTATCACTTACCTTCTCATATTCGGGACAAGATGGGTGTTGAGCATAATTGTTTGAAATTTACAGAGCACTAGTTCTGCTGTCACCTTTGCCAAACCTCAGCGTCTGTTAGCAGCGAGTTATTTTCAGATTTGCCTACCTCACCCCTTGCCTCCCAGGCATGGAAGAAAGATGGCGTTTACTCGGTGGCTGTGATTTTTGTTTTTAGTACAGTAGCTAATGTCTAAACCAACCGCAAGTATTTACAAGACAGTACAGATCTTAGCATAATACAGGGGAATGCAGCTACTTACAAAGTGTGATGGACTACAGTGGTGCAGACACTATGTTTGTAGGAGAAAAGACCAAAACTGTTTTGCAGGCATTGTTTTCTAAATGAAATATTCATTGCATAATAAGATCCGAATAGGATTATTTCTGAATTGCAAGTGATTATTTGAGAAACAAGCCTACACTTTATTCAAAAACATTGTTAATCATTGATACAGTTGGATCCATAGAACTGTTACCAAAGTTATGGTAAACCCAGGCTCATTGCAGGGACGTCAGAGTGTAAACAAAGGCAACAGTAGGCATATGTCGGCATGCTTGCCTGAAGGGCATGCACGTTAACTACCATATCAGGTATTCTGGGCACCATGAAGCTTCTCTTTTGCCATCAGACTTGCCCATTGTACCTGTGTTCTTTCATGAAAGGTTTGAAAAAAAAAGTCACCTGTCTTTTTACCTTTGTTTCCTTTGTATCTGTTTGAGTAGCCAGCGTGGGTGTGATGACCTTTCATTGTTAGACTATTTCCATTTGGTCTTTTGATTTGTGTCCCTTTGCGTGATTTGCTGTTGGGTGCAGATTAGAATAGCTGGCCTGGTAGCTGCTTCTTCCTTCATAGGCGGTGTTTGTTTCTGTTAGTAAACACTTGGTGCCTTTTTGTATGCCCATGCCACAGTGAAGACCAATCTGCGTGTGTGTTGTTGTCTAGGATACGTGGGTCCCAGAGACGTCAGTTACGGCTCCCAGCAGCAGGCAGAACTGCACTCGTCCACCTACACCACGCAGGTGAACAGCGCCCGCACCAACTACAACACCAGTTCAGTGTCTCGCACTGCGGCGCCCGTGCTGGAAGATCATTACAACTATAACTCCGTGCCCCGGCAGCAGACCTCAGCGCCCCCTGTGGAGGAGCGTTCTCAGCTGGATGACCTGCTCAGTGACCTTCTGAGTGACCAGGTGATTGTCACCAGTCCCACCAGTCCGCGCAGTCCGTCCAGTCCGCAGCAGAACATGATGAAAGGAGCCAAGACTGTGACGACCACCACACACACCTATCACACCTTCTCCAGCACAGACTCTCATGGAGGGAGGAGCCCTGCCGACAAGGTGCTGATCCAGAGAGCGGAGGTCACCTACAAGGTGCCGGGAGTTGGGGAGGAGAGGCAGCACTACACCATTGCCGGAGAACCCCCGGAGCTGGAGAAGCCGCGCAGACCTGCTGAAGATGCGTTTAGCTACTCCTCCACCTCTTCCAGTCACGTGGATCAGTCACGCCGATTCCAGTCGTTAGAGCGTGACATGAACAGAAGTGAGCGGGTCATCAACGTTCAGCACAGTCCTCCGGCACGTACCCAGACCTTGCCTTACCGCGCCGACTATGAGAACCGGTACAACGTGTCAGAGAGCCAGCAGCACTACAACACCATGGATGCTGACCAGGCCTCCTGGCTGCAGCAACAGCAGCAGAAGCTCCAGCGGAAGCGGGACGGGCGTGACGCCAGTGGGAGGACTGATCAGGAAAAGCAGCTGGTTAGCGAGCTGAAGTTTGCCCAGAATCGCTACTACAATCAGCGCGAGGTTGATGACAAGGCAGCCATGGACTCCTATCGGCAGCAGCCCATGCACAATGGGCCTCTGTCAGCTTCCACCCTGCCAGCCAATTATGCCCCGCCACCTCGAGGGTTTGGAGAGATTCTGGCCACTTCAGCACATACTCACAGTCACAATCCCAGTTCACTGAGAGCCACTACACCAGCGGGGACAGGTCAAGCAACAAGCCCCCTCCTTCCCCCACGTTGCAGCGCTTAGGACCCCCTACCTCTATGCCGGTACAGCCTCCGGCCCGCTCCAGCAGCAAAGATTACATGAGGTCAAGGTCGCATAGCAGCAGCAGTAATTTGTGGCAAACCTCACCCCCTGCTAACCGACCTCTGGAGCGGCAGTATTCAGAGACTCTCTTAGACCGAGACCACATGTCCGGTTTGCAAGCACCCCGTCGAGCGGCGTCCACTACTCCTCCTATGTCGCCTCCAGGTGCTCGCTCCCCTGTGCCGATGGGACCCACGGCCACCACGACCTACACGACCTACCGCACCATCCACAAGGAGGTGCGCGATGACCCCATCGTCCAGCCGCAGGTCCAGCAGGCAGTGGCCGCTCCCCCAGTGGCAGGCTCCACCCCCACAGCCTCAGCATCCCCCAGCCAACCAGCAGACCCAGCACAACTACATCACTGAGGTCTTCGTGCACCGGGTGGGAGGTAGGCTGTGGCGTGCAAACCTGTCATGGTAGTGTTGAGCTTATGTGTCTAACAACACAGGTAGTTCACAGCAAGCAGAGCTGAAGAAACTGTACAAGAGAGTGAAAATGTGTGTTGTTCTGATGCTGTATCAGTAGATGCATGTGATAAAAAGCTTTTATTCATAACTTGATATATTTAAAATGTGTGTTTTGTTTAAAAAAATTATCTGTGTAGTTTTTTTTATATTTTTCACAAGGTGCTGTTAGATGTTTTGTTTTGTTTTTTAAATGGTGGCAGCCATTTGTGGTCATTTTTAGTGAAGCAGCGGAAGATGTGATATTGCATTTTGCATAATAGTTTAAAATTTCAGTTTCTTGGTATTGTCTTTGCAAGTGAAACGGCCGAAGCTTTCCAGTTTGGTTTTGATTTCCGTCTTGGACAAAACTGAACACATTGATATGACTGTTAATTTCATTTTGATGAAGGAAAGATGAATATGTGTATGGCACAAGTTTAACAGGCTTTACTTACTGCGAAAAAAGAATGAACAGAATGCTGACTGGGATTTTTCTCATTCCATGGTTGCATAGAACAGACAGAGAGAAGCAGTTATTTACAGTAATGGTGTGATCAGTGTTTTCTTTGTTATATTCAGTTTATCTTTCCTTTCTTCTTGTTGCCCATCAGCAAGCTATAACAGCAAAGGGGGTGGGGGGCTGTGTGACAGGTGAAAAACAAGCCCAGGACAAACCGGATAGCATTGACGACACACGGCTGGACGAACTGACTCGGTCCCTGCAAGCCGCCACAGAGTCCCTGATGGAGGACCGCGTCTCCAGTAAGCAGCAGCAGAAGCACCAGCAGTCGTACCAGCAGTCGTCGTCATGGCAGGAGCATTACCAGTCTGTGAGTAACGTTCACGCTCGACAGGCGGAGCCGCGTGGGGCCTATGGTGGCAGCATGTCCTCTTCTAGTGAACCTGCTCGCAGCCGCAGTGCCTCCTCTGATTGGGACAACCCCCCCATCTATGTATGTTGTCTTGGGCTTGGTGCTGGACTCGGTTGCTTAACTGTGCCCTCACTGCAAACTTTTCTTCCCAATGACTATCAAAAAACTGTTAGATAGTGTCTTTTGGAGTATACATGTAATAGCATCCTGCATTATCATGATTATGTGTCTTGCTCTGAAGATAGATCTTATGAAATATAGTCATGAGAGTTTATCACTTGAAGTGTAAACTGAAAAGGGTTGTCCTAAAATCCACATGTGGATCTACATGGTTTTCTTCAAAAAGGCCTTTTGTCAATAAAAAGAGAAGTTTGCATGGGCAACCGTTATGCTTTCTGCTGTTTTATTTATTTATTTTTTGTCTGTGTTGATAAAGGACGATATAGGATAATCAAGGTTTGGTTGATTATATCATAAATAGAATTCAAAACTAACTTGTGTTCAGAATCAAATTCTGTTTCTTAATGAACAAAATGATAATCTTGAAGAAAGTCTAGTTTAAATTTATTACTGAAATTATGTCAGAAAAAGATGATTAATATTGAAGTGATATGAGTTATTTTCACTTGTATGGATTTAATGTCAGGTCTTTTGAAATGAGAAATTATTCACACACCAGTCTAGCAAGTTGTTGTATAATCAATTTGGAAAATCTGATAGTCAAAGAAGGCATTGTTAAACCAGTGGTCATGAAGAATTTAAAGCCCTTTGAGTGAGGAATTACAATTGAACATTGTTTGTAACTGAAGCATAGTAAGGTCATAATTTACATATCTGTATGTACTTGTATTCTGATATCTGACACCTGCATCAAATTTCTTCATGTCAGATTTTTTGACAGAAAGTAAGTTGTGAAAGTCTTTTTTTATGTGCATGGTAGTACTATGGTGAATTCAAGTTTCATAAAAAGATATGAATTTTGTTTGTTTGTTTTCTTGTTTGATTTTTCCAGATAAATAACTCTTCGTCCCCTACCCCCTGATCTTGACTTTTTTTTGTTGTATTTGTTTTTGCTTATCTGTACTGTATTAGTGTGCTTGACGTTGGTCATGGAGTAGAGTTGATTACTCTGATCTTTTCCACGTGCGTTCCTCTGACCCCAAATTATTCTTATGTCTCCAGCTGATCATCTCCGAATGGATTCTCTTCCCCGAGTCAGTGGAGATGGACAGAAAAATAAACCTCTCACTGTGTCTTGATACACTGTTTCAGCCATATTTTGAAAATAAACAGACTGGCTCAAAATGACAAAAGTATACAAACTATACTGGTTTGAACGTTTTGCTGTTGAGATGTTCAAACAGCTTTTCGTAAGAGCTGTCTGAAAGTTCCTGCAAGATTTTTGTTAGATAATGTCACTAATCTTAAAACAAAAAACAAAAAAGATAGAATGATACAGAAGTGTCACTAATCATTTTTAAAAAATGATACCTGTTCTGATCTTGGAATGTTTCTACTGTCCATCAGCAGATTAGCCAGGAAGAGTGAGATGACTCTATTCAAGTAAACAGACTGAGTCTCCAATCCTTCGTCTGTCACAAGTTCGATTGTCTCTCATAACGGGTATACATTCCCTTCACTGTGCTGTCTTATTTGGAGAAAGTGCTGCCTCTGACCTGCCTCAAAACAATACCATCAGAGAGGAAAACCACTCTCTTTTCAGTCTATGGCCGACAATTGTGTATATATCTAATTGGTCGAATAAAGAAGATGAATTGCCTATGTTTGAAGCTCTTGTGCACATAAGAAAGATTCTGCATTCCATTTATATCGGCCTAAGCTTTAGCACATGAGAGTGTGAGTGACGTGCCATCACTGTAAGCTTTGGCACAGAGCCATTGTGATCAAGTGTCTTATTTGTTCCTTTTCCAGCACTGCTACCTGTTTCTAGATAATGCAGGCAGGCAGCGCCAGTGCCACAGTATGATTAAAGAGAAAACGTTTTCTCAAGCTACTTTGAGAAGATGGTGTCTAATCTTTTCAGACATTTTCAAAGAGTGTTTCCCTGGAGAATGTTCAAAAGTCATTTTCTAATATAGTTCACAGACATTAATGTCTTTCTGCACTACAGACAAGAAGAAGAGTGACCATCGATGAAAAATCTGTCAGAATCTGAATTTTAATGGTCATTATTTAATGACGTGGCTGGTTGTCTTCCAGGTCCAAATGACCTGATGTCACTTCCTGCTCATTCTTTGTGGGAAGTCACTGGTGCATGATGGATAAATCAGAGATGAAATATGAGCAGCAGTTTTAGAGCAATTTCAAGAGCAGTGTGCCAGAATTAATATTTGCTCTTAAGTATACACTTAATAGTTTGTTTTTCTAAAGAGTAACGCTACGACAAAAGTCCAAAGGGAGAGAACTGCACTCTCCTGTCTTCCCCCTCCCCCCAACCTTCCTCCTACCATGAACACCTTTCTCTCTCTTCCACCTTTCCAGACACACCCATGTTGTAACTGTTGGATTGCTATTGGTGTGTTTCATCTTTGTAACACTTTAGCATGAAGCTGTGACTGTCTGTGTTAGTTCTTCCTTCCCTGGGCAGTGAAACTGTGCATGTGGGGTATAGGGTAGTGCTGGCATGTGTAGTAGGTCTGCTTCCCCTCACCATCTCACACCCCTGCATCCACTCCATCCTGGGGTTTTGGCCTGCTCCCTTGGTATCTCTCAGTTCCCTCTCTCTCTCTCTCTCTCTCTTTCTTTTCTCTCCCCCCCCCCCCCCCCCCTCTCTCTCCCCCTCTCTCTCTCTCACTCTTTGGCATTCTCTTTGTCTCTTCACCCTTCCTTCCCTCTTTGTCTTACACACACTCTCTCACACACACACAGACACAAAGACACTTGCACCACACACACACACACACATGCGCCACACATACACACGTACACACACACACACACACACACACACACACACACATGTATTTGTGTGTGGACATATTCAGTCTATATATGCACCCTCAGGTGTAGACTTTGGATGGCAGCCTATCACTATTTACCATTTCTGTTACTGCTACTGTATTGCTATTTTTAGAAACAGTGTGTCATTCATTCCCCTGACTGCTGGGGTCGTTGGGGGGACGTGATGAGCAGCCGCCGTTTCTCTCCAGGCTCTTCTGTTAGTGGCTGTCTTGAGGAGATCTGGCATGGACAGTGTGTAGAGTGTTCATAAATTTGCATTCATTAAGATGATCTTTCTCATTAAAGTTCAGCATTCTTTTTTAGAAAAAAAAAAGGATGAAAGAAGGGGAGTGGATTGAAATACAAGTAAAATGCACAGCCTCAATTGGCAGACAATTGTTTGATTGACATTACCCTGATATAAACAGATCAGTGAATGAAGACAGGGTTTCTTAAACTTTTTCTTTGCTTCAGCTTTGAGTATTATGCCTGTCTGTGCTGCTTTTGATAAAAGATCCGTTTCGGTTCAGAGCCTGTGTGTGTGCGTGTGTGTGTGTGTGTGTATGTGTGTGTGTGTTTCTTCAGAATAATGAAATATGAATAGCCCAGACTACATGGCTGAACACTGGTGTGTCCCTCTCTCAGAGCCAGGTTCAGAAGACGCAGAAGGAGCAAGGCCCGCCCCCCAAGGCGGTGAACGTGATCGAAGAGGACCGCATCACGCTGAGGCCCATTGGTCCGGGCATGCAGACTCTGGAGCCTGAAGGCTCCCACTCCAGCTCCACCCTCACTCTCAACCGTGCTGCCACCCCCAGCTTCCCCACCTCACCAGGTAGGTGGCGCCCTCGTGAATGCTGGGATTGATCTGTCTGCTTCGACTGTGTCGGATCTGGAAGCATGTGTTTGTCAAGTTCTTGGAACTTGCCTCAGTTTGGTTTCTGATGCACACACACACACACATACATTCATACACACACACACACACACACACACACACACACATAGAGAATGCGCATGTTATTGTTTGTTTGTTTAATTGGTCCCATCAGATAGATATTTGAGACTTGTTCTAATTTTAACATGGGAGCCTGTTGCAGTTGAGGTTGAGAGAGCGCGTGTTTGGTTCCCAGAGCTCTGAACATTCATTCATGGTTCTGTCCATATCTTAAAATGTGTTTTCGTCAGAGTCTTCAGCATGACTCTCCTCCCTGCGTCTGTTAGGTTCTGTACTGTTCAGAGGTCCATGAAGCCTATTCCACTTCAGTTCCAGGAGCTTGGTGGAATAACTAGAAGCATTGCAAAATTTGAACTTTCCTTCTTTGCTCCTATGTGTTTATTTGTCTCACACTCACTGTTTGTCTGTCTGTCTGTCTGTGTAGTTTGCGCACTGTGTGGAGAATTGTATTGGTGTGAACTTTCATTTGTTTTGTACGTTTGTCTTGCTGTCAGCTTGGTCTGTGTACTTTCAGCACTGTGTGGGTGATAATTTAGGTGTGTTCTGTTACCGCATAATGTTCTTCACTTCTGGTGTCTCTATCCTGTCTTTGCTCTTTTTCGTTTTATTTCTGTGATTGAATTGTGATAAAGGCTGTGATTACTGGTAAATCCACTTATGTTTCATAACCTTTCTGTATGCACTATCAAAGGAGTTATTGTGTGAATCAAAAATTGTTTATATTTTTCAGTCATTGCTCGTGTACCCCAAAGGGGCCCCTGGAGCCTTGGACTCTGGCCCCATTCCTTATTTTTCTGTCTAAGAAACTTTCACTCATATCTGCCTCATTAATTTCTGTTGGAGAAGCTTTCACCCATGTCGGCCCCATTCCTTATTTTCTGTCTAAGAAACTTTCACTCATATCTGCCTCATTAATTTCTGTTGGAGAAGCTTTCACCCATGTCGGCCCCATTCCTTATTTTCTGTTTGAGAAGCGTTCACCCTTTTTTATTATATCTTTGTTTTGTTTTGTTTTGCAGTGGTAGTTTATTATTTACATGAACCCAAACAGAAACACATCAAGCTATTTTGCAGAATTAGAACAGAGAGTAAAGTATGCAGGGCAAAGGCAGACAGGTTTATTGTCTTGTTGCCCTTGATGTGGCCAGCATGGCTGACTGGGTTGTACACTGAACAGTTTGCCTTGCCTTGGCTTGACCACTGCATAGCAACTATGTCTCCATGACCACTGCATAGCAACCATGTCTCCATGACTACTGCATAGCAAACCATGTCTCCATGACTACTGCATAGCAACCATGTCTCCATGACCACTGCATAGCAACCATGTCTCCATGACCACTGCATAGCAACCATGTCTCCATGACCCCGCGTAGCAACCATGTCTCTATGACCACTGCATAGCAACTATGTCTCCATGACCCTGCATAGCAACCATGTCTTCATGACCACTGCATAGCAACCATGTCTTCAAGACAGCTGCATAGCAGCCATGTCTTCATGATTATAAAAAAGGCCATTTCTAGCTTTAAGTGTCATCTTACAATGATTGTTCAGTTGTTTTGAGGAACTGTATTTTTTATCTTTATTTCCCTTCAAGAAATGTTTTTGTTCTCTCTTCCCCTCCCCCCCCTCCCCTTTCTTTGTGCTCAGTGATGGTGTTTGTCTCATGATCTTGCTGACTGAACTCTCCTGTGATCAGATGATGTGTTCCTCATGGCTGGACTGTTCATGCCAGTTTTTACTTTTGCTCGTTTGACACCACAAAATCCCTGTCAGGTTTTAGGTTTGGTAACATTTGGACAGTGTGAGGCGTGGGTAGATAGAATGAATGAAGTTGGTGTGCATGATTAACTGAATGTCAGATAACCAATGAAACAGCATGATCAATAAAAGACCCTTTTTTTTTGTAAAGATTGTAGTTCATATAATTAATAGCCAGTGGTTTTTAAACTGACAGAGTTTATTTTGAAAGATGAATTATTTTTCTGTGTGTGATATATTAGAAAATGCTTGTGGTATGTGACATTAATAGTGGTTAATGATTAACAGCAGTGATGGAAATCAAAGAAAAGAAAAGAGAGAATTGTTCTCTTGAGAAGCATAGTGAACACCCCCCCCCCCCCCCCCCCCCCCAAACAAGACACTGCTTTTTCCCTCTTCAGCATCGCTTGATATATGCACGAGGTTCAGGACTGATCATTTGATCAGCATCATGAGGGAAAAACAAGTCAAAACAAAGCAACAAACAATTCTTACTTCTCCTACAGCAGTAGTACAGAAAAGAAAAAGAGGGATATGAGCAGGAAAAAACAGTTTGTCCTTGGTTGTTGAAGCATAGTTTTTGTTCAAACCAATTCACATTTTAAAGTGTTATTTGCTGTTTTCCCATGTAAGTGTAAGTCATTCAAAACAACAATAGATGGTTTGCTTTGAAGGGATCATAGAGAGAGAGAGATCAGAGCTAAATCAACAAGTCTGTTCCCATTGTTCATTAACAGCCTTCAGTTCCTCAAAATCACATTTCACAGTACACAACAAACAAGTAAGGTAACTCTTGCAAGAGTTACCCTACTTGTTTGTCGTGTATTGCTTACTGTTCCCTACCTCATTTCATATTTACTTTCACATATCTCAGACACAGTGAGGAGTGGTTTTCCCCAGAGATTTGGACACAGTGTGTTGATGTTGTTGGTGGCTGTCATGATTGTAGTCGTCGTGGTGTGGAGTGCTGCATGATGTACCAATGGCATGTTGCTCGTTCTGTGCCTCACAGCTACACCACCTTTCCCAGTTTCGCCACGGGCAGTGCACCGCAGTGCAGGTAATCTCCATCATCTCCATTGTCTTGGGGTTGGCCTTGCGAGCTTTGCTTTCACATACTGTGTGTCATCATCACTTCTGCCTTGTGTTTTCTGCCCCGTCTGTGTCTTTTGCTTCTGTTGGACGATTGTTTGTTCTTCTTGCCTGTGATTTACACTACTTCCTTTTTTTTTTTAGATTTCCTAAGCCACAACTGTGATTTCTTTCATTCCTCTGTTTTTCTCCTTCTCCTGTTGTTTGGGATCCTGTTCGAAAAGTTATTGTAGACTGTGCATGCAAGTTAAAAGAGTGGGTGATGGTGTTTGAGGGTCATTTGCAGTTTTTTTCTGTTGGTAGTTTGATGCATTGTGTTCTGTAAAGTACTTGTCTTCATAGCCAGTTTGAGGGAGTAAATTAAGTGGTAATGAGTTACAAAGACTTAACAAACCATGTGTATTTAATAAAACCAGCTGCTGCTGTGTCGTATTTCACTAATTGTAAGTCATATCGCTGGTTTTATTGAAAATCAACTAATTATGATGTCATGAAATTGATCTTTCTTCTTTATTTTACTTTATTGAAATTTTTCTCTTTGAAATCAGTAATTGTTACTATGCAGTGTTTTTGATTGGGATGTTCTGGAATTGTAGAACTTTCTTTATGTTGTAATTGGTGTAATCTTCTTCAGATTTTAAAGCACATTTTTGAGGTAAAAAATGAACGACTGCTTAATTGTAATTTGTTTTTAGACATGGTTTTATTTGATAAATATTAGTTTGTCAGTTCATTGTATTTTAAATACTTTTCTTGAGTTTTGATGAAGTCTAAGAGAATTCGGAAGAGTTTAGCTGTATTATGGTTTTAATGGGGAATGTTCAAAATACTGAGGTAGACAAGGTTATATTGAGGGATCATATTTCATATGTTGGTATATTTGATGTCTGCATGCATTTTTTTTTAAGTTGATGCATTTTGAACATTTTCTTATCTTAAATCTTAATCCATTTCAACAGTTGTTAATGAAACTTTTATAACTCAAGGTACGAACAGTAATGAACATGGATGATTGAATTTCACAGGATAAGGCATGTAGTATGTGCATAGACTTTGTCTTTTTTGTTGGGATAAACATATGAAAGTTTTTGTTTGTTTTGGGATTTGTTTCAAAGTCTGGCTGATGTGCTTCAAAGACAAGAGAGCCTTTATGGTTGTTTCCAAACACAATGCCATGTACAATCATGCACCGACAGTGATAGTTTCTAAATAGAATGCAGTGCACTGATAGTAGAGCACCAGCAGTGATGGTCATTTCCAAACACAAAATAATGCTGCACACTGAGAGAGATGCCCCTTTGATTTTCAAATTTGAATTGTATTTTTAAGACTTCAGTGTAACGCTTAAGAGAATCTTAATCATTTTATGTTTATACTTTATCAAGTTAATTTGATTTTTATACTACTCCCATTTGAGGTGATCCTACCTTATAATATAACCTAGTTTCTCTCAGATCCTCACATATGAGTGTGGAAACATTGCAGTGAAAGGGCGAATATTAAAAACAATGAAAGCTTCTGAACATAAAAAGGGGGGAAGAAACAAACATTGAAATGAATATTGAAAACGATAACAGCTTCAGAAAGTTGGGAGGGGGAGGGGAGAAACATTAAAATGAATGTTAAATCTGAGAAAAGCTTCAGACAGTAGGGGAGGCGGAAGGAACAAACATTAACCAGACTTTGAAGTTTTGGTTTGGTTGGTTTTTTATTTTGTCTTTTTCTCTGCTTGGATGTGTGATTTCTGGGCATGGCTTTTCATGTTAACTGGTGTGCTTAATCAGTGCTTGTTCTTTTTGTTGTGTTTTTGGATTTGGCTTGCTTCTCTAGTGAGGTCTCCGTTCGTCCCTGTCTTTTACTCCCGACCCACCACCCCCGATGTGCGTGTCCAACGCTATGAGTCTTCGGAAACCTTGACTCCAGTCTTTGAGTCGACTGAGACACTGACAGGACCTCCCCCGGCCAGTATCTATCGTAGCTCAGATCCCCTTTATGCTGCGATACCTGTACCTGCCGCCAGGAGACAGGCTTCGTCCGTGTCCTCTTGGCGTTCAGGTAGTTCTGGAAGCAGGTGTCAACTGATGGCTGCCATTTCTGTTTTCAGCCTTGGAGGCTGACCCTTGCAAATAATTTTGTGAATGTATATGTGAACACAAAATTATTTTGCAAGCATGTACGTGTATTCTGTTTTGCTTTGAGAGATAGGTGGAGGATGCATACACACACATACACACACACACACACATATGCACACACGCAGGCACACGCACACACGCATACACACACACACACACACACACACAAACACAAACTCAAAACTCGCACACACACACACACACACACACACACACACACAAAATTCTCACACACACACACACACACACACACACACACACACACACACACACACACATATGACGGTAACAAAGGGTAGACAGGCTATGTAGAGACTCTCTCATGTTAAATTGCAGGAGGTAGAGAGCTTTGGTTTTTTGCCCTACAGGTTTTGATTTGAGCATTGCCTACACTTGCACTCATTGCATCTGAGTTGTCAGTGTCATCAAACTACTGTGAATTTGGCTAGGGTCTGTAGCGCTTTAGTTACTGGTGAACCAATGTGTGATCAAACTACTGTGAATTTGGCTAGGGTCTGTAGCACTTTAGTTACTGGTGAACCAATGTGTGATCAAACTACTGTGAATTTGGCTAGAGTCTGTAGCACTTTAGTTACTGGTGAACCAGTGTGTGATCAAACTACTGTGAATTTGGCTAGGGTCTGTAGCACTTTAGTTACTGGTGAACCAATGTGTGATCAAACTACTGTGAATTTGGCTAGGGTCTGTAGCACTTTAGTTACTGGTGAACCAGTGTGTGATCAAACTGCTGTGAATTTGGCTAGGGTCTGTAGCACTTTAGTTACTGGTGAACCAGTGTGTGATCAAACTGCTGTGAATTTGGCTAGGGTCTGTAGCACTTTAGTTACTGGTGAACCAGTGTGTGATCAAACTGCTGTGAATTTGGCTAGGGTCTGTAGCACTTTAGTTACTGTGAACCAGTGTGTGATCAAACTACTGTGAATTTGGCTAGGGTCTGTAGCGCTTTAGTTACTGGTGAACCAGTGTGTGATTAAACTTACTGTGAATTTGGCTAGGGTCTGTAGCGCTTCGGTTACTGGTGAACCAGTGTGTGACTCAGTTTCAAGGCCATTCACAGTGGATTTACACCTTGAAGTGATCATTAGTTGTCATCTCATGTACATTGCATTCAAGCAAGAGCTCACTCTCTCTCTCTCTCCTCTCTCTCTCTCTCTCTCTCTCTCTCTCTCTCTCTCTCTCTCTCTCTCTCTCTCTCTCTCTCTCTCTCTCTCTCTCTCTTGCTCTTATTTGTATAAAATGGATTAATGTGAATCTGCTGATTTTTTTTTCTTTTTTTTTTCAGTTTTGCATGTTGAACAGGACTTAGAGTTAGACTGTCAAAAACATTGTAAAATATCGTTAGTCATCCTCACGTTGATTTTTCAAAACAAGAAAAAGAAAGCTCCTAAACTAAGAATTTACAGATGGGAATGGATGAAGATCATTGTAAGGTTTCTTTGCAGTCTGTTGATCAAGGAGTTGAAAAAAAAAATTGATAGGTGAAGTGGATATGTTGTAGAGAAGAGGCTGGTCTGACATTTCAGCTGTAGAGCTGCTATTATAAATAAATATATATATATATATGTGCCTTTCCTCCCGTTCCCTCCCCCCCCCCCCCCCCCAGTCTCTCTCTCTCTCTCTCTCTTCTCTCTCTCTCTCTCTCTCGGTCAATCAGATAAACACACACGCACACACACTCACATACATTCACACGCACACTCTCTCTCTCTGTGTCACTCTCTCTCTCTCTCTCTCTCTCTCTCTCATTTGTGGAAATAGACCTGTTAATCAGTGCCCACATCACTGTGGATAAAGTAAACTTACAAGGTTTCTCTTTTCACTGTAGTGATTAACAGTGTGTGCCCTTGGGGTGTGGGTGTGATAGGCATTTCTGGGATTTGGGTTTCCTTGTTTTTTTTGGTTGTTTTTTTCCTTAACAGTGTGCAACAATTTATCAATTTGATGCTTTGTTCTGACCTAGCATCACGGTCGTTCAGTTGTAGTGGTGATGGTTGTGGTGAGGGCTGTGATGGGGACAGCTGATGGCTTGAGCTAATTCATGAGCTATACAGTGCACATGATGGTTTGAGTTCATTAACTATACTGTACAACTGACAGTTTGAGCTAATTCATTAACTGTGCAGTACACCTGACAGTTTTAGTTTGTTCATTAACCATAGATACAGCTGACAGTTTGAGCTGATTCATTAATGACACAGTACAGCTGACAGTTTGAGCTAATTTCGTTAACTGTATAGTACACCTGACAGTTTGAATTAGTTCATTAACTATACAGTGCAGCTGACAGTTTGAGTTGATGCGTTTTAACGACACAGAACAGTTGACAGTTTGGGCGAGTTCATTCAACGCACAGTGCAGCTGGCAGTTTCAGTGAATTCATTAACTGTACAGGGATCTGATTTTGCTGTGTAACATGGCTGTTTGGTATGAAATGAAAGATGATGATTGCAGATCTAAAATACATTGTTATGTAATTATATCTCTGAGGCAGCAAAATACGAAATTTTGATTTGTCGGTACATTCTATCAAGTGTCAACTTTGTTCTCATTACTGACTGACTTGGATTGTTGTAATGAAATGTGTTAGCTGGGAAACGTTTTCAAAGCAAGTATGACAAAATAAGGCATGGGAGATGTTTTTTTTAACAACAATTAACGATAATGTTTCATGAATCAGCATATGTTATCATAGCTTTTTTTGTACGTCACACACTCACTAACACACACACACACACACACACACACACACACACACAGAGAAGTAGTTTGTAAAAGGTACCATAGACAGTGCATGAGCAATGATATTACGCGATAACAGTATCTCAACACTGAAGAATCGAACCCTGAACCTCCAATCGGAGCACTAAGTGTCGATGTGCCATGGCAGGAGGGCCGATGTCCACGCAGACCTACAGTCAGCAGCAGCAGCAGTTCCATCAGCAGTACCAGCAGCACGGACATGTGAACGACGGCACCCTGCACATCGACACCAGTCACCGCATGCTGTCGCCCAACCAGGCCAGGAGTCCCTCCTCCGCTGGCAGGTCGGTCCATGAAGCATTGAAAGTGCGCAGTGTACATGTGGTGTTGGGCCCACTGTGCTTCCAAATTCTCAGATTCAAACATTGGAGCATTGGCCATTGCTTTCTCTCTGTCTCCAGTTGTCCTAATATCTGAGACAACCATCCTCGTTTTGTTCGTCAAGAACTCACATCTCACTTTTTTAACTGGTTGCGAAATCTGAAGTTTTCCTCTCTGATCTTCCTGTTTCTTCCTCCCACCTCCCTTTGGTTTTTGTGTGTGCCCACAACTTTTGTTTGTAAGGTATGGTGTGCTTGTGTTTACATGACGTTTGCAAGCATTTGTAAATGTTCTTTTTGCTCAAGATAAAGCACTGTATGAATAATGTTCTTTTGGTTCCCCCACAGCCCTCCACACACCCTCAGACTTCCTAACATCGTCTGAAAGCATCCACTGCGGGTGGTCTTTGGAGTACTTCCCCCCTTCCCCTCTCCCTCCATCTTCCTTCCCCTCCCGCATTCCTACCCCTCTCATCCCAACCCCCACTCACATTATACCTCCCTTCCAAAGTCCTTCGAAAACATCCACTGCGTGGGGTCCACAGTGCCCAACCCTCTCTCCCTGCCCCATCCCTCTGTCTCCACACCTTACCCTGGCTCATCTTGCCCTCAGCCTTCATCCCAGATTCCTTGAACACATCCCCAGTTTGTGGTCTATCTCCATCTACCCCCACCACCACTCCCACCCATCTTCAGCCCTCATCCAGGGTGGTTGAAAACATTCTCAGTATGTGGGAGTATTCTTACAGTTCCTGCCAGGAGGTCTTTGTTTTGAGCATGTCTGCCAAATTTAAAGAAAAAGTGACCAGAAAACAAAACAAGAAAATTGACAGCAGGTGGGAAAAGTGTGTTTGTAGATGTTTATGTGGGGCATGATGGGGGAGGGGAAATACTGATGGATCACAAATGCTGGCGAATCACATGTTTATTCAGAATTCTGCTTATTTACAACAAAATGATCAATAGCATTACTTTCATCAGTGAGTATTAGGTACATTTTGTCTTTTGAGGATTCATTTTGCACCCTTTTATCTCTTTAATGTGTCATTGACAAATGAGCCCATGATGAAGCTGTCCCATTTCCCTGAGCGTTGAGGACGTTATCAATCATTGACCACAAAGCTGGAAGATGATTTTCCCCAGAGGCGAACCACTTTTTAACTTCGAGGCCTGGAGATGGGCTAGTTTTAGTCTTTTTCACTGGATGTTACTTGTCTTTATATACCACCGCAGCTCAAGTGTTTAGTGTCACCAGGAAAAACAGTGGTTTTTTTTTTTTCTGTTATAGTGTTGTGTATGTTTTATCCTTTTTTTTTTCCTTCCACGAAAGGATGCAGTAAGGTGAACAGAGACAGCACTGGACATGGTGAACAACACGTCAGATACACATACAGATTCAAGAGCCCTGTTTTTTGTGAAGATCAGCAGGCTGCACAAATGTGTGTGCACAGTTGTAAAAAAAAAATTTTTGAATTTTATTGGCATCCTGGATGATAACTGACTGCTGCTCTCAGGCCAGAGAGATCATGACCCTAACAGTCTGTGCAGAATGGTGAATGGCCTCCTCCCAAGGGAGCTAACTATCCTGTGCTGTTTCAGCCCCCATTCCCCCAGCAACATCCACACCCTGAGACAGGAGCTGTCCGCGGCCCACACCATGTCCGGCGGGGTGGTCCATCCCCAGTCCCTCACTGGACAGAGCTCGCCCAGCGTCTACTTCGGCCTGTCGCGACGAGGCAGCCTCTCCTCCATAGCAGGTAACTGTACTGCACTGTATTGTACTGTCGCGACGAGGCAGCCTCTCCTCCATAGCAGGTAACTGTACTGCACTGTATTGTACTGTCGCGACGAGGCAGCCTCTCCTCCATAGCAGGTAACTGTACTGCACTGCATTGTACTGTCGCGACGAGGCAGCCTCTCCTCCATAGCAGGTAACTGTACTGCACTGTATTGTACTGTCGCGACGAGGCAGCCTCTCCTCCATAGCAGGTAACTGTACTGCACTGTATTGTATTGTTATCGTTTTAGTTTAGTTTCTTCTGCAAAGAAGGTTAGGGGTTTTATGGTTTGTTTTTTTGTTTTTTGTTGTTTTTTTTTTTTTTTTTTTTTTTAAACGAAAGCGTTGACAGCTTTAGCTTTCTGACTAATGTTTTTCGTTTGGTTGAATTTTTTTTTTCTACTGGCAACAGATCATTGTATAGTTTATAGTATAGTTGTTTTTTGTTTGTTTTTTTTTTTTTCAGACTCTGACATGGTGCATGCCACCCCCAAGTTTGTGAAAGACACCTCCAAGTACTGGTACAAACCCAACATCACCCGTGATGATGGTAAGGCCGGATCTTTAGATTTGTCACACCTGCACATTTTTCTTCATTGTACTTCTTTCTTTTCCCAGCCACAAGGGAGTAGTTATTGGAAGAGAGATATGAAAAACTGTTGAATTTATAGTGTTGTTAAATTGTATTCTCAAGAATGAAATCTTTATATTATTAAGGGTATTCTTTAGAATAAAACCTTTTTATATGTTATTGAAGGTTATAATCCAGAAAAGAATCTTAGGGCAACATAATCTTGGTTTCCTTGATATTCATCTCCCAGTTGACATTTTTTGCAAAACTAGCCATTATGCATGGAATTCTGTCTTACTGACAACAGCTGTTCTATTCTTGTTTTGGCCCGTGTTCTGCATCCACACTCTGGGACAGAAAGTATAGCAGATGAATTCAGTCACTTTAATGACAGTGATGAAGAAATGAATCAACTGGGATATATGTACATGCTAATTTTACATTCCAGTTTATTTCCGTAAAAATAAATGATGTATCTGTAAACTATTTACTGCAGTTACAGGTTAGATACTTTTATTTCTGACTGATATGCGGAATGATGTGAATATAGAGATGCTGTACTGTCGGAGGTTGACACATACAGAAAACTACAGCTTCAGTTCTTTCTCTGTACATCTCAGGATCCAGCCAGCTAGTAATCTGTTTTTTAATTGTCTTACCTACACCTGTGACATGCTACCACTCTAGTTTGACCTGCTGAGATATTAGTATAGTGGGATCTCTCGATATCCCCTTCAGAAATCCAGAAGTGGGAGGGAGTTGTTCAATTTTAGGAAGTACTTAAGGGATGGGATTATAATTAGAAGGTCGGTCGTTTCAAAAGAGCGTGTTTTGAAAAGGAGGGGGCCTCCTTCAGAGGTTCTGTATAGTGAGGGTTCATTTCAGTTATGTTCTGATGAGAACGTGGCTTGGTTTTCTTGCAGAAAGAAACCTGATTTCTTGACCTGGACTTAGACCTCATGCATTGAGAAAAATACATTGATGAGAAAACTTATATTTTATTGTTTCTATTGATGACAACATTTTGTTTGTTTTCAGCTATTGCCTTATTGAGAGACAAGCCCCCAGTACCTTTGTGATCCGTGACAGCAACACTTTCCCAGGAGCCTACGGGCTGGCCCTCAAGGTCGTCGCTCAGCTCCCTCCCAACGTCCAGCCCAAACACACAAGTAAGTGCCTTGTACATTCCCTGCTTGACAATCAAGATCTGTTTTTAATAAAGCTTCAAGCATGTCCCTGGATTAAACATACTTTGCACAATGCTCAAATCCATCGACTGGTACGTATCTTCTTCTCTTCCCCCAGTTTCATCTTCTATAGCAGAAAATATCTCAAACCGCAAAGAGATTCTTAGCCTGAACTTAATAGAAGTCATGGAATTTTTTAAATCTCACTGTAGACCCACTTGAATATACAAATAGACTGACAGAATTTTTTTTTTCAACGTTTTCCCCACTATAACTGTCTTCCAATATCAGGTCTGTGTGATGAATGACATCTGCGTTGTTTCCTTTTCAGATGATCCACAGTCAGAACTGGTTCGTCACTTCCTGATTGAGCCGACCCCCAAGGGTGTGCGACTGCGTGGATGCAGCAACGAGCCTGTGTTTGGTGAGACCCTCTCTCTTCATTGATGCCATGTCTGTGTATATTGTATCATTAGTGCATTCATTTTGCACTGGATTTGCTACTGTTGGCGTATTGGTGTCTGTTAGTGTCTGTTCTCACTTCTTTCATTTTCGCTTAGATCAGACCTACTTCTTCATTATCTGCTTGTCTTATTAGACTGGACTGTTCATGAACTCTTAGACCAGATTTACTGCTGCAAAATTTTTATTTTCTGAAATTTCTTTAACTTTAAGAATTTATCTGTTGAAGTGGATCGTTTACAAGCTTGTTGAATGTTATGACTTTTTTTTTAATGAGAGTAACAAAACTCCAGCAGAAGTAAAGAAAAGAGGCTGCAGTCACTGGCTTTGGTGATTTTTCATTTGCTGGTCATGGTCAGGATATGGGATATGATCAGGAGGAAAGTACTGGGATAGGTCTTCAGAAATAGGTTATCGTTTCAATGATTGAGGAAGATTTCGTCCATTAATCATTGTTTTTTTGTTTCTATGTTTAACTGGTAAACTGGATGTGTGGTTCAGTCGGATTGTTTTGCTGTTCAACTGAAACACCTCTGTGTCTCACTGGATTCTCTCTTTGATTCTCTTCCTCACTGTCTGTGATGTACTGTAAGGAGAGCATGCCGGTCTGTGTGTGCAGGGAGCCTGGCAGCGCTGGTGTATCAGCACTCCATCACCCCCCTGGCCCTGCCCTGCAAACTGAACCTGCCAGACCTAGGGGGAGGTCAGTGTGCTGTGTGCAGGTCTCCTTTGGGTGACAGGTGTTGGTGGCAGGTCGTTGGTGATTTTGGACGCTGCTAGATAATTGATGTGATGGGTTAACAAAACTGTGAACACTGTTGGACTCAGGGTGGGAGGGAGGTGATTGATTCCAGGAGACAGGTATGGGAACAGATACGCATGGGTATGCTAAGAGTGGATCTGAATATGACACATATAGTTGTGTGTGTGTGTATGTGAGAGATATTTTAAATCAGTAATCCGCTTACCGCTTATCATTGCAAAATGTTATTTTGGTACTGTCATATTTCATACTTACAAGTGGAAAAAATTCGCTAGAAAACATTTGTAAGCGATAGATTTCTATGTTTCTAAATCAGTGGTACTTAATTGATTTTCTATTGTCAGGCAGACATTGGGAATGTTGATGCATAGACATGAAACAGATACAGTGGTGTGTGTGTGCACAGCCGACTGCAGAAGTCAGGCTAGGGCTGTACTGATGATCGCTGTGCCCGTGGACAGGGGAGAGGTGTGGCCTGTCAAGCCAAAAGCACATACTGCTGACCTTTTTCATCAGGGCAGTTTTTTAATGTTGGTTTTCTCCAAAGACATTGCCTCCATCATCAGTCTGCTGTTAATGCATTGTCCACCACTTCAGCCTCTTGAAACAGGTTTGAACAGCTGCTAAGAGTGTTCGGAAAGTCTGCTTAGCTGATCTGTCGGCGTCACTGTGTCAGTAGGGTTGATCACCTCTCTGCAGTCCATACCATGGTCATCAACAAACTGACAGTCATGGCTGTTACATTGTTAGAAACAGGAGAGTTGCAACGTAGTCAACACCACTGAATTGTGCAGTTTCATTACATATACTATACCTTGACTCACTGATGCATGAGCCACGGTAAGTGTGTTAGATTAAACGTGATTTTAGAAGGAAAATTTCCTTTTTAGTGTGGAGCTGTATTGTTGCACCAGATTTTCCAGACACCAGGGGCGGTTTTCTCAGCCTGTTCAGAGTAAGAAGTAGGCCCAACAGTGCGAAACTACATCTTAGTAGAAGTTTCTGATCAGCAGCTCTGTACCTACATGATGCAACAGTGAGCTGCCCGATCGACTCATGGGAAACAGGCATAGAACATCAGTCAGTCATCTGGTTTCAAGAGATAACTACTTCAGGAAGGATGGCTCTCCTCAAGTGAGATTCATCACCACATAAAGTGTTCTTAACGTCACACTGACCTTTTTAGATTACAATGTGATCAGCAACTTCAGAAAATTGGGATGTTGCAAACAGTCCTGCCACCTGTGAGAATTCTTCTGCGCTAGAGTCGGGAAAGTGATTTTGCTGATGGTTGTATGGTCATTTTTTGTCACAGGAAGACTAAGACATGAGAAGAACACTAGTAATGTGACTGACTGAATGTCTATGCATGTGTTCCAAGAGTCGATGGAGTAGCTGAGCTGTCAACTTGAGGACCTGACTGACCATCTGTGTCTGTTGCAGTAGACATGGTGGACATGAGTGGTGCCATCAGCCCAGAGGTCGTGTCCCACACGGAGGTCAGTGTGTCTCCTGACCTCCTGGCCAAGGGAGCAGGTCAGTGGCTGGAACTTTGTGCCCATACATACCATCACAATTATGATTATTTTTACTATTTTTATTATCATTACTATTGGTATTATTATATCATTATTATAATTATTGTTGCTATTATTACTATTATTTTGTTATCGAGAGTACTAAAGTTGTACCGATCCTCAGTTCAAGACCAAGCTCTAAGAGCTTTACAACCCACACTTCCCATTGCACAGTGGGCTGCCTACCTAGGCAGAGCTGACAGAAGAGCTGCCTGTGCATCATTCAGTCTTTCAGACAAACAGTTTTTCATTTGTATTTTCATTCTTTCAGTGAATGCAATGTGTATACTTGTCATCCATACCAGTAGCCAAACTTGCTTTTCTTACGAAAGCTGGTGATTGGACATGACATGTATTGCAATGGATTCACACATAAAACCTGGTTTATAGTTTCATTCATTCGATGTTATGCATGCATTCACACCATAAAAAACTTGATTTATAGTCTTATTCGATGGTATGCAAGCATTCACGCATAAAACCTTGGTTTATAGTCTTATTTGATGGTTTTTTGAGGGAAACGGTGTCTGAAACAGAATAATATCTGAGGGAAAAATCTCCGTGGACTAGAACATCCCAATGGAGATTCGAACCTGCAACCCCAGGTTCAGGAATCTGTCACTCAATCAACTGAGCTATTCAGGCCCCCAAATGTAAAGAATAAGCTGCGCATACTGTACTGCCAAATCTGTCCACAACTAACACGTGAGATCCTCAGTGAAGTGGTCTTGAACAGGAGAGAGTTCTGTCAGATGGTTGCTGTTTTTTCCGTCCTCACTGCTGTGTTTCTCTAAGACCTGCTGTTCCATCTCCCTCCATGCATGGCCACAGTGGCCAGCGGATCCCAGCACCTTTCTTTCTCTGTAGGATTCTGGTTCTTGGGGTGGGAGAGAGTATGTTACCATAACCAGTGCAGCCATTCTCTTTTTCTTCTTTTCTTCTTTTTTTTTTTTTTTTTTTTTTTTTGCTTTTTTTTCTCTAACCTTTTGAAGTGCTGGCCATTTTCTTTCCTTTTTTTTTGTCTTTTTTTATTATTTAAGATTACAATTTCTGCTTTATACCACATACAGTGGAATATTGTTGTAGGAAATTGTTCATTTTTTATTCCTTTGTCTTGTTTGTTTGACCTTGAAAGCACTTTCGGCTTCGTTTGTGGTTTGCTTCATCAGCGTACTGTTTTTTTGCTGCAATGTCTGCCTGTGGCAACGACCTCCCATCTCTTCATCAACTCTGTGGACACGGAATCCCTGACAGGACCTCAGGCCATTGCCAAGGCCATCCAAACCACCATCGACTCTCAGCCCACTCTCAAGACAACTGTCGTGCATTTCAAGGTTTCCAACCAAGGCATCACTCTCACTGACAACAACAGGAAGTAAGCTGTTTGTTGTCATGCTGTTTGGTTGAATGGCAGTGAACTGTTTGGCTCGTTGGTTAAATCATTGGCAGGTTGTGCTTTGGTGTACTAACAGTATTGATTCACCGTTTTCTGATTCAGCAGCCATTCTGATGAAAGATGTTTAGGCAGTGAGAGATGAATATGAAAATAGAGCAGCTTAACATAAGAATGTTATGGTGGGTGTGATTTAGTATTCCCTGTGTCGCTTTTGAATTCAGAGAGTATCGTCTGTGAAGTAAGGGAGGTAATGTGTTCCAAATGTGCGTTTGCCAAATGATTTGAGGTATTGCTTTAGGAGTCTTAAGGAGTGTTTGAGGAGAGAACCTAAACATGCAGTGGTAGTGGTATATGAACAGAGAAATGGACAGACAGGGCAGAAGAGGCTATCCAAGAAACAGAAACCCAGAGAAGCCAGTGTCTGTTTGAGACAAAATTTCTCAGGCAGCCAGAGTAACATGATCTCTTTTCAATTTTATTGAAAAGGAGACCGGCTATGCCGTTTTAAATTTAGGGGACACAGCTCCCTGTTCTTTGATTTTTTTTTTCCAGGGGATAATGTACTTCCTCCAGAAAGTGTTTTTAAAGGGTGTTTATTTCTAAACTTCGACTTTTGGAGGTTATAAAGATCACAAAAATCTTACCATTGTCAAGTGTTTTGACAGAAATTTAACATCTCAGTGACGATAGCACCTGACTTCATACCAGCTGCTACGGTCACAACAGATTGAATTCCATCTTGTTTTTTCTAGCTGAGCAGACCTAAATTTCTTTTTTTTTTTTATATCTTAATTCATTTTGCAATTGATGGCGATTTGTTGATGACGTCATTCTCTGATGAAAATGCTTGCTTTGTGTGTGCGTGTTGTGATATGAATCCCCATAGGGAATTTTTTTTTTTTTTTTATGTGAACCTCAACAAATTGCAATTTTTGTACTATGAGACCCTTTGGAGCACAAATTCTTATATGAACCCCTGCAGACTACATTTTTTTTTTTAATAAGAACCCATACAGAACACAAACTAGTGATTTTCTAGAGCCGTGTTGTAGAAAAAGATGAAAAAAGGAGTTATTAATATGGGATGATGGGTAATTTTCCAGGCTGTTCTTCAGACGACATTACCCTGTGTCGGCGGTGACCTACTGTGGCATGGATCCTCAGGACAGGCGGTAAGAGGCACTGGTGCTGACTGCTGTGGGATTGCTGTGTGTTCTTCACGACCACAGACTGATTACTGTGTGTTCTCTGGTGACCACAAACCGAGTGTTGTATATTCTTCGAGAATCGCTGACTGATGATATTATTCCGTAACCATAGACTGGTTACTGTAATGTTTTTTATAACCATAGACTGATTACTGTAGCTTTGATCACCGTAGACTGATTACTGTATATTCTTCAATAATCACAGACTGTGCTGTTTAGTCACAACAAATTGATTACTTTTATATATTAGTAGCTGATTGACTACCATGTTCTCTTGAATAACCACAGACTAATAACCATGTTTTCTATAATAACCAGATTTATTACGATGTACTGTGTATTCACCAGTAAGTACAGATTGATTACAGAGCTTTTATCAATAAAAAAAAAAGTTTGATTACTGTGTATTCAGTCACCACAGACTGACGTGTGAATTCTTTAATAACTGCAAATTCATTACTGTGCAACCTTAATAACTACAGTAATAACTGGATCCTTCATCATCAACCTTAGTCTGATTACTTTGGATTCAATAACTACAGATTAATATTGTGTATTCTAAAAAAAATCACAGGTTGAATTCTGCAAATTGTTCAATATTCACAGATTGATTACTGTGTATTATTCACTCTTTACAGATTACTGTATATTGATAGTGAGATAACCTGACTGATTGTGTATTGTTCACTGACCACAAACCGATTACACAGTATTACTCAGCAACGACACAGTAACCACAGACTGATTACTCTGTATTCTTCAGTAACCACAGACTGATTACTCTGTATTCTTCAGTAACCACAGACTGATTTATCTGTATTCTTGGGTAACAACAGACTGATTACTTTGTATTCTTCAGTAACCACAGACTGATTACTGTGTATTCTTCAGTGACCACAGGCTGATTGGTGTGTATTCTTCAGTGACCACAGACAGATTACTGTGTATTCTTCGGTAACCACAGACTGATTACTATGTATTCTTCAGTAACCACAGGTTGATTGGTGTGCATTGGTCAAAGATCATGAGAATTGAATATTATTTCATAGTATTCACTGATCACAGTGTATTGTATTGTATTTTTATGTGTGCACATACGTGCATGTGAAAACAGTGCAAAATGTTGTGCAAGTACCTGCATGTGGAGATGATGTTCTGGGTTGATAGTTTTATAAACTTGAAAAATGTGAAAAAAAAAGAGAAGGTACCCATGAGTGCATGGCTACACACACACACACACACACACACACACACACACACACACACACTATTGCATGCACACCTATGCACTTGGTGGTACATGCAGTCACTTTAATCTCTCATGCATGCATATGGATGCACAGGATATATCAAAGGATTTAAGTAATATTGTCAGATTACATTGTTCCATATTTCTCCTGTTGTTGTTTGAATGGAGAAGTTGGCTGATAAATCTGATGAAAGAGTTTTTTTTTTCTTCCAGGTGGAAACGCGATGTTGAAAACCCAAATCTTCAGATGGATGCCAAGTGAGGTTTTTTTTGTTTTTTTTTCTCTGTGTGATATTTTTTTTTTTTTCATTTTTCGTTTGTGTGTAAGTTTGAGTTTCTTAAAGTGTTTGAAGTATGTTTGCAAGTATACACAGGCGCTGTTATATTGAGTGCTTTTTTTTTTTATACTGTCAATGTTGCACATTTTGACCATAGGTTCACTTACTTTAGCATGACCAGACGAAAAGTTTCATTCATTGCCATCTGTGGCATCTATGGTATGCTGCTAATTTTGGCTGCCCTGTACAGCGCCACATTTTATGTCTGTGTTCTGCTGCCATCCTAGTGCCAGTTAGTTCACTGGGAGCTATGAATTGAAGGTCAGCACAAGACACCCCTTTAGAGGAGACCCTGCAGCGTTGCCGATCGGTTCAGTGGTGTTCAGTGGTGCCTGTTCTGATCCAGTTTACTACACTTACATACATGCCTACCCCTACGGAACTTCCGTATTTTCTACAGCAATTACAAAAAATCGAAGAAGCTACGGCAATTACGGAAATTTATTTTTCGTTACGGTAAAAAGATTTTTTTTCAACAAAATTTACTTGAAACAATCACGAGTTGAAGCAGACGATGCTTTTGGAAGCAGAAGCAGAACACCGAATGGTAAAAGGGACGTAAAGCCCCGTCTTCATCAAGCAGACGAATAGCGTATGTCTCCAACGGCTTCTGCTATAGAGGGACGTTAAACTCAGTTATTCAAGCAAACGATGCATTTGAAAGCGGAAGTATTAAACCGGATATCGCAAGGAATTGAAGTTTTGAGAAACACGGCGTCTAATACAAAGAGAAATTGAATGGATGTACCCACTGGTGATGCCGATGAACTTGCATCAAAAAAGCGTCAGCCATCACAGAAGTTCATGGACAAATACAGTGGCAAATTTCCCTTCATTGTGAAATTGGACTCAGACGATTCAAAAGCAAAGTGCATGATTTGTGACGGCGCATTTTCTGTAATTAAAACATGGCGGTAGTAAAGTTTTGTTTATTCTATGCATAGGTTGAGCTGATTATGACACCGTGACCAACTCTTTCCACAAACTGTTTCAAAAGAAAAAAAGGAATGCTACTGATCTTGAGTCCGTGCTACTGAAATTTGAAATCAGTGCTACTGAAATTCATTTTTAGGGGTAGGCATGTATGCACTTATCTTGCAACCCTTTTGAAGCAATTTTTACATGTTTTAAGGAAAAATAGTTGTAAATATTTTGGTGTTATTTCAACGATTATGTGAGCAAGTAACATAGATAATACCACAGCCCCAGGCTCCCTATGGCTAGCTTAGCTTTAGACAACATGAACCAAACTGGAAAACGATCACTGCCAGGTCGCAGACTCATCACAGGCATGGATATCGAGAGGAAATCAAGGTGAAGATCTTTGCGATAGCGGGGCATGACCAGGCCACAAGTTGAATTGGACTCGCTCTGACCATCATGAAGATGATTAGGAGTTCTGGTCTGAGGCTATGTGATACTGCTGCTCTTTACTTTCTTCCATGTCATATCTTGGCATCATTCAAGTCTGAGACTCGGACATTTACCATTCTGTTCAGGAAATCTGAATTTGACTGTGTGGTTGCAGTCATCCATTTGAGCTCACTGCACTCTCAGTTATGGATGAGAGTCTTGCAGGGATCCAACAATCTTAAAGATTGTATGTGACCACCCAACTACAGGATAGAAGAATGGAGCCCGACAGTTTGGTTGCAGTGAACAAACGGCAGTTGGGATCAGTTTGGGATGAAAGAATTTTGTGCACATCAGTGTATATTAACCAGCTCCCTCCTTGAAGATGCGACAGAGGTGGAGGAGGAGTATCACATGAAACTCTTTTGTTTAGCTTTTTACCAGCAGCTTGAAGTTTTCTATTTGCTTGTTTTACACAAGACTGGTGCATGTTCATAGGATTTATAACCTGTGATTGAAAACAAACTATTTTGCTGTGTGCAGGATCTTTGGGCTTGTGGCTCGCAAGCAAGGTGGAGGGTTAGACAACTCTTGCCACCTCTTTGCCGAGCTGGATCCAGAGCAGCCTGCCTCTGCTATCGTCAATTTCATCACCAAAGTTATGATTGGCCAGATCAAAGTCAAGTCTCTTAGGGCCGCTTGCCGGGAGGGGGTCTCTTTGAAATATTATACACACTCTTTGTCATCTCTTGCTGTCAGTGTTTGGCATGTAGGGGGGGGGGGGGGGGGGGGGGGGGGGGGGTTGATGAAGGGAAGGTTGGTGGTTTCCTATTGTCTGGCATCAGGTGTGTGGTCAGTCATTGGGTGGCAAGGTGAATCTCACTGTCATGTCATTCTTCTGCCCCACCCCTTGGTGTGAGCTGAATGGCATCATCATCTGTGTCCTGCTACATGACAGGCTCCCCCAAGTTCAGGCATTGAGAACGCCTCAGTGGAAGCTCACAGGAGACAAGTATGAACTATGCAGAAAGTTGTGGTGTTCAGTTGATAGACTCTGGTGTCGCTGCCTTGTACCCGTGCTGCATTGGTCTGACCGATGATCTGTCTTCTTGTTACACTATCAGGTACATGTTACTGTTGGTATTGTATTTGAAGAAGTTTTGTCTGTGGCTTACAACTGTAATGCAATTTATTTAAAGTACAGGGCACCCGATTGCTGTAACTTGTGCTTCATGCCAGGATTCTGATCTTATGCAGTTTTGAGGATCTGAGTCTTTTAGCTTATGTTTCTTCGTATGTATATAAGACATTTGCAGCTCACATTATGACAGGTTAATGTTAAATTAAACACAGAGGTAAAATGTTCCTGTGGTAGAAGTTTCAGATGAAATGGCGGAAACAGTTCAGTGAATACTGCTTGGTATTGAACAGAATATCACTTGCAGACTTGTCTTGTTATGAGACACATCAGTGGAGTAAATACTCAACTCAAGAAGACTGGGCTGGAAGTGTAGATTCTGATCTGAACTGGTAGCGCACCTAGACGTTGCTGTGGATTGAGTTTGCTATGCTGCAGTGCATCCTTGAATTTATTCTTTGAACTTCAACTGTGAGCAATAAGCTTTTGTTTTGGCAAGTTTTATGTTAAGTGACTGCAGTTGTTGGATTACTTGGATCCGACTTCTTTGTTTGTTTTCGTTGTCGTCAACCCTCTGCAGCTTTCATCTGTCATGGGATAATACTGTTCAAGGTATTGGTGCTACTTACAACCTTGTGGTGAATGGTATAGTGGCAGCTGTGTTGGCGTGTGGGCTTGAATCACACAGACTGGTGGACTGTGGTGTACGACAAGTTGGAGCTGTCTCAACAAACTTCTGGCTTGGTCTTGGGAGGACGACGATTGGAAGAAGCCTACAGAGCAGCAGAGTTACCACCATTGTATATACCTATCTCATGTATGCATCTTTTTGTACACAGCTCTAAGAAAGCATTCATCTGCTAAGATCAATTTTACCTGGTGACTTTTGGCTGCACAAATGAACTCTGTATGTTCAGTTTGCCATGTTGTGTGCATGATTCTGGCCTGTGTTTGGCGTATGGTATTTCAAATGGGCGACACTGAATCGGCCTGTCTTGTTCAGTGTCATGACTCGGTCTTAATTAGTTGTTCATGTGGATGGAGATGAAATGTTTTGTATGGTGTTCATAATTGTAATTAACCTATTGCTATTTAACTGGTAGATATGTGTTCATTATGCTTAGATATTGACAAGAATAGATGTAGTGAAGGGAGAGAACTAGGGTAGAGGAATATACAGGCATGTCGATGCCTGCTGCAGCAGTTGTGAGGCTTATCTGTCCCGGATTCCTGCTGAATCTCTGGAGACGGTTTGCAATGAACAATTCACAGATGTACAGCGATGAATGCACATGGTGGCTGTAGTCTATCTAACCACAAGCAGACATGATGAAATGCACTGGCGACTGCATGCTTTCGAGACAATTCCAGAACATGACCAGGCCAAAACGCCTGGTGCAGAGATCTGTTGCCAAACGAAGCGTGGTGGTAGAGAATTTGATATGATGCTCTCTGACTGCATGCGACCTTGTCCTCGACATTAAAGATTGAATGTGTACCCCGACATGCACGACCATAAAACTTTGGAAGAACATGCAAAGAGTGCACTTATTAGACTTGGGTTACGAGAAGAATACATTTACTCAATATTAGTTGCTTCATTTGGTTCTTGTGTTGCAAGTAACTTAATATGGAATACTGACCGTGTTTATCTGTTGCCTAGGTATTTGTCAGTTTAGTGGCAGTGCCTGACCCCAAGGTATTTATGCAAGCCTTTTGTTTATTGGTTTCTCTGTCATTGCCCATAACCTATGTATAGTCACAATAGACGTTTTGTAGCCTGTGTGCATGCTGCTGCAACACATCCACGACATGACCCCTGGATAGGGCAGATAGATGAAGTCTTAAAAGCAGTCGTGTGTTTTTTTTTACCAAACAGGAATATCTAGAGCAATATCAACCCTTTCATTCTGGCATTGGAAAATTGGTCCTATTTTGATTTTTTATGGAAAAGCACATTCTATGATTGTTCTCAACTGCAATAATTTCAATATACAGAACGATCATGAAATGATTTTGATTCATCATGGAACTGTCAACACATCTTAGATAATGAATAAAAGTCATGTTATTCAACAACAAAAGGAGAAAAGAGGCATGAAAGATTTTTTTTTTTTTCCACAGGAACTGGAATCGGAGACAACAAATAGGGCATGCATGACTTTGATGTATGTTTACATTGGGTTTTCCCCCCAAGGATGTGGGTTGAACTGTTTTTTAACGGCCTTTGCTTGTACAGTCTCTTCTCTGCAACCTTTGTCAGACAGTCGGGCTTGTACTAGGTTCATATTCCTCATACAGTGGAAAGTTGCCCTAGAGCTAGTGTGTACAATTCTCTTGCTTTTTAAACCTCTCCATTCATTCAGCCGCCGTTATCATTGTTCAACATGAATTTTATTGTGGATGGTACCAATCATTACATACTGTAAAACCGGCTCCTCTGAGAATACACATATATTGTTAAGGAAAGGGTCAAGCATCCTGCTTGAAGTGAAGCCCTGTTCCCTTTTCTTATGAGCTACAACATTTGACCGAAAGTTTCTGGTCTGACAGTTGATTTTACTGATCCTGAGCACTTTTTTGAACAAAGGGCCATAAAGTGGTTATTGTGGGTAATTTATAATCATCAAACACACTGAAGATGAGGAAACACTGAGCACATACTGAATCTAAAGACCAATGCAAATCTGAATTGGTTTCAAATATGCTGGTGGGGAAAAAATAGACTACTGGCATCCAGTCTGAAACTTTGGAATGGTAAAACTTTGGCATGGAACCATGTAGAATCATACCATTTTCTTCATATTTCAGGTTAAAAGCATTGTTAAATTTTCACGTTTCGCTGCTTCACAGAAACCGGAATCGGTGTATGAATAAAATTATCTTGTATGAAGAAACATGGTCTGTGAATGCCGAGTGAAAAAAAAAAATCTCCCCCTCTCCATCTCCATCTTTTTCCATTTCTGTCTATCCTCACCTCCCCCCCTCTCGCCTCGCCCCACCCTCCTCACCACACCTATATCCTTCTCTGTTCTCATCCCACCTCACTCCATCCAACATTTCCCCCCTTGTACCTTCTTACCTTCCCATCCTAACCTCTTCCCCCCTTCCCTTCCCCCACTCGTGACCCTTCCCCTTTTCACACACACCCAGGTTCCCCTCTCTCCTCCACCTGCCACACTCCTTTTTTGTCCCATCTCGTCTTTCTCCCTTCTGCTTCCCTGCTTTTTTCTCCTTTTCACCTCGGCCTTCATTCCTCCTTCCAGTGCTCTCCCCACCCCTTCCCCCCGTGCATCCCTCCTCCCTGCCCTCAAGCAAGCATGCACCTCTCTGCTCTTTCTCTTCCCTCTCTCTCCTTTCCCTGTAAATCGTCCTTTTCTGCACATAAAAACTTAGATTTTGACAGAGCCTAAACCAAGTTTCCTAGTGTTGCCTTTCTTTCGTTTTTCTCACTTTGTAGATTCCATTGAACTACACAGAAATTGGTTCATGGAAATCAACATCGAGGCAAGCATTCATTATTCTCCAAGTAATTCATCAGACCGTTTCCCTCATTTAATGACTTTAAAGAAGTCACTGAATGAGGGAAACTGGCAAATAAACGAAAGTACATTCAAATAATTCTACCATTGCAAATGTCTACACACACACATACTCGCTAAATTCTTGTCAATCATTGTACATATTCAAAATCAAGTGGTATTCCTTTTTAAACCCTTAACACATGTATTCAAATTATATCCTTGAATCGTCTGCATTAAAACTGGTATATGAAGCAAAATAGGTGCTCTCTGTTTTAAAACTGACTATAGTGTTCAGTTCAAACAGTCTACAAAACTTTCTTTAAATACTTTCTTTAACAATACATTGCAGTACATCATGGTTATGAATCTTACATGTTAAAAACACAATCTTGTATGGTGGTATGACAGTTCAGATGCACAATGAAATTTAAAAACTGAGTTAACAAATACAACAAAGTGACAAAAAAGCTGCAATATGCAAATGTGATTGAAACTGTGGAAATAGATATATGGTTATAAACGTTAAAGAACATGCATATATACTGAAAAGACTGTATACATGTACCATCAAAAACTCATTATATCTGATTTGATGACGGAATAGTATTACGTACACAATGCAAAATGTGTTTTTTTAACCATAATAAACCTAAACACAGACACTAGGAGCCCCACTGCTTCACTCGGTCAGCAGAAAGGTGTATCACAATGGCTAACAGGCATTCTGTGTTCCATGTAGCACCCCATAATCATCGCCAGCCTGATAAGCCGGGTATCACACAAATTTCGGTTACCTCAAGGTGGCACCGTAATATATGGACTGCCACAGATGATAACATCGATACATCTCGGGGGCAAAGTGTGCTGACTATTTACAAAGAAAAGAGGGTGAGATGGAAGACACCCGGATTAGACTCGGCACATGAAAGCACCCAACGCACTGCCTTTGAGAGAAGGGACATGAATTCCTTGGGTGCTTGTGACCCCACTGCCTTAAAACCCTGTTGATGATCGGTACAGTTCGTAGCATGAACTGTCAAAGTATATGACGTCTGCCCACAGCTTTTTCTGTCCAACCAGCGAAGGAACGAACTTCCCTTGCCCACTTTGGCCTCCACAGCAATCTCTGGCCATATCATAACCGACAATCCAAAAGGCAGTGATCAACAAATCAGCAACAAAGGACTATTTGATTGATAGCATATGCATCCCTGACAACATGCAAACCATATCGAACAAGGACTGCCACCTTAAATATTCCGATGTGGGGCAAACGATAATTTCCAACGGCAACATCAGAGGAAGCATTTTGAAGATCATGAATGCGGTCTATGGCATCTGACAAATCATTGTCGGTAATGAGCAGAGTACTATGCTCTGGTGTGTAAAGCCTTTGAAATGTTGATTTAGTTCACTGTTAACATCAGCAACAACTCCTGAAAGAATGACCGTTGTACATTTGTGACGTCAGACTGCCACCTGTCTTCACATCAGACAATTCTCCAATGGTGACTGATTGCAGTCGTCTTTTTGCAGTCACCAGAGTGACCGCCTTTATACTCTGGCACCAAACGCATCAACTGTTTATCTCCAAGAACGTTATCTGCTCATCCTCTGTTCTATTGACAACTTTTAACAGGACATCAGAACACCTCTCTCTCTCTCTCTCTCTCTCTCTCTCTCTCTCTCTCGTGTCGTTTTTCTACTTCAGCTGAAAATACATTACTGACTAGCCTCAACTAAGCAATCTTGGGACTGCGCGATTCTTGTAATCCGTCATCGAATAAACCATCAATGACTGGCATGCTGTTTAACTTGACTACAGTTGAATGAGCTCAGGGTTGCTACATAACAATTTGCCAACAGTTCAATCACTATCCATCGTAGTCAGATGCACTAACGTTTATCGCTCATACCCACTAAGGATAGCAGATGGGGGATAACAGTCACCAGGAGAGTGGGTGAGGGAGAGGGGGAGTGACTACCCAACACTACACTGATACCACCAGAATGACACTACCCTAAGATGGCATGAACAACAATCATTTTTTTTAACTAAGCACTGAAAGGATTCAAACTCGCAAAACCTACGAACTCTATGGTCTATGCTGAGCCAACTGGCAGTCCCGCACCCTCCCCCTGCAGCACCATAAATCAATATCATCTGGTAAGCCATCCCAAATACAATCATAGTTACTGTCTCTCTCTGCAGTTTTTTTCACAACCGACACACCCACCCAGACCAGCTGTGTCTAATTCACAGGACTTCAATGGTCAGTCACCTCGTTCAATACAGAAGTTAGAGATTAAGACGGTTCCTGCCCCCCCCCCCCCCCCCCCCCCCCCAAAAAAAAAAAATCTTAAAAGTATGATCCAGCAACAATCACAACCATTTACCTGTGGAAAAAAAATCAAGCTATATTTACATGTTATGAAAAAGCCATCTAAACTCAGTAAAATCTGTGCGATATAATATTCTGAAGTGCTCAGTTGGGTAATCATTTGAAGAATCGCAGAAATCATTGCAAAACGAAATTTAAAATGCTCGTTAATGATTCTGAAGGGTGCGGTTGGATATAAAATCAGTCTTCAACGACGCAAGACAGGAATGATGCAGTTATCACTGACAACTGTTAACAACAACAACAGGTTAAGAGGCATGATTTAAAACGGCGTTTCTTGTCTATGCAGTACAAAGCAATCTAATTGGTAAAACCTTAAACTGCCATTCCCATTGGAGATATTTCAAATAAAGGCTGCTTTTCTACAGTCAATATCAATCATATGCAAATACAAAAAAAAAGAAAGAAAAAGTCCTAAGCCATGTCCCACCATAAGAAAATGACACATAATAAGTAGGTGACTGAGAAAATGGCAGATAACGAATAAGGTGACAGTGAAAATGGCAGATAATAATAAGGTAAGTGAAGAAATGGCAGATAATAAGTAAGGTAACCGTGAAAACGGCAGATAATGAATAAGGTGAACTTCCTTCCCAAAGTAAAACAGAGACACACCAACCGATGTCAAAGTATGGAATGAAAAGTTACCTCCTCACATCTCCTCGTCTCGCTTACATTATTTTCTTCTGACACGGCCAGTTGAATCTTCCATGAATGTGTGGCTGCGCACCTGAAGGTGAACGGCTTCAAAGACAAACGTGCAATTCTGAAATGCTACCTGTGAACTCTCCTCGTCTTGGGGATGACTTTCGGCAGCTTTCAGAACGGATCACTGGGCTGCCAGAATGCGGCAGGTGCAGGACGGCAGTTCGATCACGGCAAACAAGCGGCGTCACGAGAGAAAGGAAACGACACGTTATCCTCTAACGGACAGACTCAACTGTACTCCCCTTGACAGACTTTCGCTCATAAATACCTGCTGCTCGCTTTCTCTCTCTCTCTCTCTCTCCAAACAATTTTGTTACGTGTTTCGTGTGGATAGACTGGAGGCCTCACATTAAAGTCACGAGTTCTCTCTCTCTCTCTCTCTCTCTCTCTCTCTCTCTCTCTCTCTCTCTCTTCAGTTTGTAGTATTACATCAAAATTCCGAGTCCATCAATCGTTTCATTTGGGAGAGAAACGTAACCTTTGAAACTTTTTTTCAGTCTGATGAAATAAGGTAACAACTGGACAAGAAAACGGAACTAGACCCCGTGCTGCGTTACTGAAAGCTAACAACGAAAAACACAAATAAACACGTGAAATCGACTGCAAAATTGTACTAATAAAGCTTGTTCAGTACACAGCACAAAACACAGAAGTGAATTTTCTATAAATAAGTCTATTCCAGACGTAACAAACAACAACACAAAATTACACAAAACAACCTCCCCAGATCGCAGGTGGCATCAGAACGAAATAACTGGGGGGAAGAGGTGGTGGATGGGAAATGGGCCAAAGCTGGTGCACGTACACATTCATCCTAACACAGACCAACACAAAGTACACAGTTGATCTATCACTCTGACTTCAGGAGAATGATCGAAGAAAAGGAACTGGTTAGCTGAAATGATACACTTTATGTATACTAACACAGTGAAAAATCATAATAGCAGGTGCTCCAATGCTTAACAAACAAATGAACTCAACGAGTATCAGGACACACCAAATATCGCTGGTCTGTTGCTTCTTGGAAGGAGGTTCCTGTAATGCATTTGGTCACAGGAACCTTGACAGTTTTCAGTTTTCTTTGTTTTTCTAGGTCTCTTCGTTCTGACCTTGACTTTTCGTGGAACGACTCTTAGCAATGACAAGTACACAAGCACAGGGTCTACACTCATAATAGACATCATGATACTGATGAACAATTAAAGGTTAAACACACAAGTGTCTGATTATTATAGTCTCATGTGAAATAACAGTGCGTTACCATCTTCAGAATTGTTTACACACACAATAATCTCAATACCATTTCGCTAAAGCATTAATCATCAAACAAACATGTTTATCGGACTTATTTTAAAATCTTATCAAGTTTATCAGGATTTAACAGTCTTCTCTCTCTCTCTCTCTCTCTCTCTCTCTCTCTCTCTCTCTCTCTCTCTCTCTCTCTCTCTTTCTCAGGCTTTGGCCTAAAATCTTCATCCTTGCGCATTAATGATCAAACAAAACAATCTCTCTCTCTCTCTCTCTCTCTCTCTCTCTCTCTCTCACACACACACACACACACACACACACACACACACAACACACACACACACACACACCATATATGCATGTGCGCGCGTTCACACACACGGACACAGTTCATGTACACACTCAACAACAAAGAGGGGGAAAGGGGGAGGATGGAACAACTGATTAGCAAACGGACAGAAAGACAAAGAAATTGCCACAAATATATCGGTTATCTTTCAGTTACAGTTAGGAAAAAAAGCAAAGAAAAACTGGTTAGTTTTTTTTTTTCACAGCAAAGGATATGACACATGACAGTGTCTTAACCTTTTCAACGCTTGGATGCAACAGACCCGATCACAATCAGTCAACGTTTCTGCCTTTCACTGATTTCACGAATTACTGGACAAGCATAACGTCGTTGTTGAAGGCGTTCTTCCCGTCGTTCGCCATTCTGATGTGATGGCATGCATGTTGACCCAGCTCCCCGAGACCAGCTCCAGGAACCTCAATACTGCAGAATGGATAACAACTGCTGAATAACTAATAACTATAATGACAAACACTGACTGACAATCAAACTTACAGCTGACAATGGTGACGATAATGACAATAATGTCACTTAAAACATCTCCCTTGTTCTGTTCTGTTTTGATCTGTACCGCTCAGCAGCAGTGCCCCCACGTGACCCATCCCTGCTTTCCCATACACACCGAGCCACACCCAGACCCCGACCTGCCACTGCCCTCGAGCCAGCAATCCGCTGGATCCTACCGACACCAAATCGTCATGTGACAGCTCAACAGAGGAAGCAGGGCAGTGCGCAGCACCGGTGACTCAATTCCTATGAAACCGTTCAACGTCTCTCTCTCTCTCTCTCTCTCTCTCTCTCTCTCTGTACCATGAAAAGGTTATGCATCCTAAACAACGTGCCTTGATTTATTCTGAAGAACTATTTCGATAGTCAAAGGCAGTCGATTGTACAGTATAGCTCTCAGGTATGGGGGTAATGTAACGCTGGGCTTATACTGCGAACTCGTTCGTACTTTCGCAAAGGAAACTTTGTCGTGCACACAGCGAACCAATCCTAAGTAAGTGATGTTTTTGCCAATGGTGAAACGAATAAATTTTCCCTGTGCTCGTTTTCCCATGGTATGCATCTACTGTTGGCTTCACCTGCCGCACACATACTATCATCGAAAGCATACAAGATGTATAGTATAGGTCCTAGAGCTAAACAAGTGGGAAAATAAAATGCCGATCTATTGATTTCAAAATGGTTTTGGTCTTGTGATTAAGATATTGGGAATGTCGGCAAGTTGAATTTTTTTTTTTTTTTTTTTTTTTTTTGAACGACTGACTGACTGTGTGGATGGCACAAACGGCAAGACTTTATAGTCTAACCGCAGCGACTGGCTTGAACTCATAGAAAACTGTCAGATTTTCATACTTTCAGACATGGATAGACACTTAAAGAGTACATATGACAAAATCCAGATTTGGAACATCAGAATCAGCAATTTATCACAAGAGATGTAATATCATAATTGTTGACAATGACTTGTTGCGTTTTCTTCTTTGTACAAAATGTCATCGAAATGGAAACGCATTTCGATCTGTATTTCCAACCTTCAGGTATATTCCACATAAAAGGCCCTGCTATTATTGACAGTCTGTTCCACCACTCTATCAATGTCCTCATGCTGACCTGATGCTCAGTGTGTGTTCCTTGTTTTTTCTTCACTATGTGAGGGGTTTATTTCTTGAGAGGTTTCTGAAAGATTTGCAGATTGCTCTTCTTCATAACATGCTACGCCACGTATTTTGTTTCAGAGGACGTATTGTATTCAACACTCCTGCCCAAAGAGGCAAAAACATATGAAACAATGGTGTGTCTCTCTCTCTCTCTCTCTCTCTCTCTCTCTCTCTCTCTCTCTCACACACACACACACACACACACGCACACGCACACACACACCATTTGTAAGAATGTGATAACTAGGCTCATTTCACACTTACACCGAAATGTTCCTTACGAGTCTTAGTTAATGCTATTTTTGAGACAAGAGACCTGCTAAACCTAATCCCATCAAAATATTAAAGCTCAGAAGATAACATACTGATATAAAAAAAATACACTGTTGCATGTTCTGATCATTCTATGAAACAGACCGACTTAGAAAAATAGACACTAATAAACTAAGCAGCGTGTAAAATGAGTCACGTTTTGTCAGAGAAAACACAATAAATACATACAAAGACAAAATGCTGCTTGCAGGCAAATTCAGTTTATCTATCAGGGACGATAACCAGTGGAGACAAAAACACCACCATGTTACATTTTGTGATGATTTTAAGCAGGGGAGACAAAAACAACACCATGTTACATTTCGTGAGATGACTTTAAGCAGTGGAGACGAAAAAAACAACACCATGTTACATTTTGCGATATGACTTTAAAGCAGTGGCAACAAAAACTCAACAGCGGAGACAAAAACAATGCCATTGATATATTTTGTGATATGACTTTAAGTAGTAGAGACAAAAATACCAACACGTTACTTTTTGCGATAAGACTTTTAAGCAATGGTGACAAACAACATCATGTCACATTTTGTGAGATGACTTTAAGCAGTGACGACAAAAACAACACCATGTTACATTTTGTGATGTGACATTACATTATAGGAGACTCACCAACGGTCTGTCCGAGTAGGCTGGTCGCTGGATAGACAGCCGCTGCAGAAACAAGGGAAGACAAATCAGTAACAAAAAGTTCCTGTACATGGTTACAGATCTTTAGTTTCTGCCTGCTGGTGCGCAGGCTGAGGCACAAAACATGAAATGCACCGAGGATGAAGAGAGATGAATCGGTGGTATTACAATCAAGGGAATTCTCAATAACTATATTGTGTTAGTCAGAGTGATCAAGAAAAGGCTGCCCTTGGCACAGAGCTACGTCTACGTCAACACTGGACTCGGCCATTGAGAGATTCTCAATACCTGTACACAGACCAGATTTTCCATACAGATTTCAGCCTGCTTATTTCTTGTCGTTAAGAGACGGCAAATCTCACCATCTACTTCTTGAACCGAAGATGGCAAGTGCTCGTTATACTTCTATTGTTGGTGTGCTGCTGGTTGTGGCTGGTTTGGAGGGGGGGGGGGGGGGGGAGTGGAAAGACTTCTGCCCGTGGACTTTTGCACAGCTACTTGTTCACAGTCGCACAAATGTAAATGCGCGAATCGAATAATTCAACGAGCTGAAAACCCTTTAAACACATGCACGCAAGTACGCACACACTCCACACCAAGTTCTTGCATATATCGCAAGATTTAAGAGCGGTTACTTCACTGACACTGCGTTTTTTAGATTCACTGATTTCTTGGACCAGTCAGTAAGTATTCATTTATTTGCCATCAACCCCTACCTAAGCTGAAAAAGAAAAGTGGGGGGGGGGGGGGGGGGGGGGGAGAGAATCACTTTCTGTGTTGGTTGAAGACGATTTTTCGACGAAGAGAAAGGAATGTTACTAAAATTGTGTCCTCTCTTCCAACTGATGCAATACCAAAATCATGAATACCGCCATTTCACGGGGCGAAAGTCCACAGAGCAACAACCATCGGCCCTACAGATTAGGTCTACAGTAACAATACCAGCCAGCGACAGACAGACGGGTCCCCAAAGAGGCGTCCACTCTCTCACCTTCCCTTCGTCCATGTAGTCGTAGACCCTGGCGCGGTCGGCCGGACCCCGCTTCTCCGATCCCGCCTGCTGCCGCCTCAGCCCGTTGTCGGAGAAGTCGTGGATCAGCGGGTTGCGCGTCTCGCGGGCCTCCCCGGCAGAATGGCCCTGCTGGCCTGCGCGAAGCTCACCTCCTCCATCTCCCGCCCGCCCTGCGCCGCCTCCCTGTGGCCCCGGGGACCCGCGCGACCCTGCACGTGCTCCCTGCCCGAGAACTCGGGCTCCCTAGTGGGGTAGTCGGGCTCCCCCGTCGGGTAGTCGGGTTCCCTGGTCGGGTAGTCGGGCTCCCTGGAGGGGTAGGCGGTCTGGTTGGCCGGGTAGACGGGCACCCTTGAGGGAAAGGCGGTCTCCTTGGGTGGATCGGCGGGGTCCATGCTGAGGTAGCCGGCCCCTCTGGCCGGGTGATCTGGGTCCCTGGGGGGGTTGTGGTGGTGGTAGGGATCCCTGGCGGGGTGGGGCTTCAGCTCCCTGTCTGGGAACACCTTTCACCGGGGCTCCCGGGTGCTCCTCCCGCCGGATCACGTCCTGAGGCCTGAACCAACACGTCCACAGCGACCACCGAGTTGATCATCAGTAGCCTTGGAACTCTCTCTCTCTCTCTCTCACACACACACACACACACACACACACACACACACACACACGGGCGTGCGCGCACACACACACACACACACACACACACACACACACACACACACACACACACTCTCCTCACCCCTCTTACTCGGCTTTTTATTATCAACAGTAGGGGCCTTGGCCGATCTGAACTCGGGGTGTAAGGGTAAAAGACGCGTCACGGAATTCCCCAGCTCATCGGGGGAACAAAAACATCTTTCCTACCCTCAAACACACTTACCTATGTCTACATAAGTGCACAAATGTTCACAAACTAATATGATTTGGACATGCATGTGAACTTACCTTACACACACACACGCGCGCGCACGCATGCATGCGCGCACGCTCACACACACTCACACACACACACACACACACACACACACACACGCACACACACACACACACACACACACACACACGCACGCACGCACGCACGCACACGCACACACACACACACACACATTCCACATGATATGTTTTGATGGTAAACACACGTGCCAGCAAGTTGCTCATTTCTATAAACTAGGGGCTGTGTGGGGCTGGTTGTCTCCACATGCAGGTTCAAAGGTCGTGTCTGCTGACTGCAGCGTATGGTCAAAGTGTGACCAAGTTCAGAACTATATGTCGGTGCCCAGTTTGTCTAGTCGCTTTTTTTTTTCATGACGTATGTTTCATCTTTCCCTCTAGCCGATCATACATCCGCGTCCTCTATCCCCCGTCCGCATCCCACCCACCCCACCCATCTCTCCCTCTCATTCTCTTAACATACCCACTTTCCTTGAGATCTGCTTCAACTTACTCTCTCTCCCTCTCCCTTTCTCTCCGTCTCATTACATAGAAAACACATTTTCTTGACTCCTGTATCCAGTTACCTCGCTTCCCCGTTCCTCCTCTCTCTCTCTCTCTCTCTCTCTCAAATTGCATACAAAACCCCACTTTTCTTGAGGCCTGCATCTAGTTACCTCTCTCTCTCTCTCTCATTACATACAAAAATCCACTTTTCTTGAGACCTGCATCTAGTCTCTCTCTCATTACATACAAAAACCCACTTTTTTTCTTGAGACCTGCATCTAGTCTCTCTCTCATTACATATATAAAACCCATTTTTCTTGAGACCTGCATCTAGTTACCCCCCCCCCCCCCCCCCCCCCCCCCCCCCCCCCCCCCCCCCCCCCCTCTCTCTCTCTCTCTCTCTCTCCAGTAAACACACGACCCGTCTGTTTTCAACTGTAGCCATTGATTACATCATTACCACCTGTCCGAATAGCCAGCATTCGATCCGGCCCGCGACGACTTGTCGTCACTAAACCGTTTGACGTCATCTGGACGTCTGACGTCATCACGGCGCGGAAAGCCCGACAGCTGGTTTGGGTTCGCGGCAGCCACAGGGTTGATATGGGTCAGGTTAGTGAGGGTAGGGCGAGGCAGTACGTCCAATGGCTGGTACATGAAAGTCTGAAAACAACGCAAACACGTTGATGATGCAACAGGTATGAAAACGGCCATGCAAAGCTGACTATTCACGCAGAACTCTGTGTGTGTGTGTGTGTGTGTGTGTGTGTGTGTGTGTGTGTGTGTATGTGTCTGTGTCTGTGTGCGTGCGTGCGCGTGCGCGCGCGGGCCCGCGCGCGCATGTATGTGTGTGTAAGTGTGCGTGTGCGTGTGTGCGTGTGTGTACGCGCGCGCGCGCGCGCGCGTGTGTGTGTGTGTGTGTGTGTGTGTGTGTGTGTGTGTACCTAAGCTTTCTTTAATTTCTTTGTCTTCACCGCTGCCCACTGGCGTACGCATTCGTTTGTTTTACTCTAGTTTTATTCAGCGAAGACATCACGTTAGAATTTTTTTTGTTTTCCTTTCAGGAGGGCTGGCTGACTGACTGACTGTGCTGAAACCTTAGAAACATGACAGCAGTTTTCGCGTTACAACGAACTTATTCGCATTACAATTACCGATTTTAAAGATTTTTCCTACCCCCACCAGCTTTTACTCCCTTTTCGATTCATCAGATTTATGTCGGGTATCATTACTTGAAACCAGCTACAAAGAGGCAGAACAACCTCAGCCTACTGAAAGACTCAACGACTAGAGAAGATTTCAAGCTGTCCCTCACCAACAAATACCAAGTGCTACAAGAACTACTTGAGGAAGAGGCTGATATGGAGACCCACTGGCAAAAAGTGAAGGAGATACTCACATCAACCTGTCAAAAAGTAGTGGGCCCAAGACACACCAACACAAGGAATGATAACGGCAGACACACTGCGCAAAATACAGGAGAGAAAGAAGAAGAAGGCAGCAACAAGGGCAGCAAAGGCAGCAAAAAGCACAAGAAGACTTCACAAAAGCCAACAGAGAAGTGAAGAATAGCGCGACAGCAGCAGAAGCGGAAGTATGTTCACAGCCTGGCAGAAAGAAACAGAAGCAGCAGCAGCCAGTAACAAATGAAACAGCTGTACGACACACACCACCAAGAAACTGTCATGGAAGTACAGCAGTCCCGAGCGACCAATCAAGGACAAGGTAGGAAACACTGTCCAGGGAACAGAGCAGCAACTGAACGGATGGGCAGAGCACTCTGAAGAGCTTCTGAACAGACCCGTCCCTCCAAATCCCCCTGACATCGATCCAGCCGACAGAGACCTTGACATCAACTGTGGGCAACCACCAACGAAGAGGCTACTGAGGAGCAGAGATGCTCTACCCTCTTTTCGTGAAGATGCTCTACCCTCTTTTCGGGAAGAAGAAGAGTACCAGCAGACTGGAAGGAGGGCTACCTCATCAAGCTACCCAAGAAAGGAGGAGACCTCAGCAACTGCGCAAACTACTGAGGAATAACGCTTCTGTCAGTGCCAGGAAAGGTCTTCAACAGGATCCTTCTTGAGAGAAATGAAATGTACAGTTGACCCCCTCCTCCGAGACCAGCAGGCCGGCTTCCACCAGAACAGATCATGCATCGACCAGATTGCCACCTTGCGCATCATCGTGAGCAGTCTTTAGAGTGGATCTCATCGTTGTACATCAACTTCGTCGACTATGAGAAGAGGTTTGACAGCGTTGACCGCGAAACCCTCTGGAAGCTGCTACGCCGTTACTGAGTGCCAACTAAACTGGTCACCTTGATCAAGAACTCCTACGAAGAAATGACTTGCCGGGTGGTCCATGGTGGACAGCTCACAGACAGCTTCGGGGTGAGGACTGGAGTCAGACAAGGCTGCGTCCTGTCGCCTTTTCTTTTCCTCCTGGTGATCGACTGGACCATGAAGAGGTCAACAGCACACAGAAGAAATGGAATCCAGTAGACATCATGGGACCAGCTTGATGACTTGGACTTCGCTGACGACCTAACCCTGCTTTCCCACAGCCACTAGCAGATGCAGGACAAGACAACAGAGCTAGAAGCCACCTCTTCACAAGTTGGTCTCAAGATCCATGACGGCAAGACCAAGATGCTCAAGATCAACACGAAAAGTGAGGACCCAGTCACACTGCATGGAAGCGAGCTGGAAGAAGTGGAGGCTTTACATATATGGGCAGCATCACTGACAAGCAGGGTGGCACAGACACAGACGCTAGAGCAAGAATCGGCAAAGCGAGGGCAGCATACTTGCAGCTGAAGAACATATGGAGCTCCAAGGTGGTACCGACTCACACGAAGATCAGGATGTTCAGCTCCAACGTCAAGTCAGTGCTGTACGGAGTCGAGACATGGAGGACAATAAAGACCATCACCGGGAAAGTGCAGACTTTCATCAACAGCTGCCTGAGGATAATCCTCCAGATCCACTGGCCCAACACCATCAGCAACTCAGACCCGTGGCGCATACCCACCAACTGCCAACCGAAGATGAGATCCGGCGCAGAAGATGGGGATGGATTGGGCGCACCCTGAGGAAGCCAGCCAGTAACATCACCAGACAGACGTTATCATGGAACCCCCAGGGAAAACGAAAAAGAGGACGGCCAAGAAACACCTGCCGACGGGGCCCTGAGGCAGACAGCAAGAAGATGGACTCACCTGGAAACAACTAGTGAGGGCAGCCCCAGACCGAGGACTGCGGCGGACTGTTGTCGGCGGTCTATGCTTCGGGAGGAGCGACGGGCATAAGCAAGTAGGTATCATTATTTGCATGGTACAATCTAATACAAGATATATTTTTTTGGACGGAAAGATTCTGACAGATACCGGTTGCAGATGGAAATATTTAAAGGTGCCAGGTTACTATGGAAAGATTTAAGAGGTGCAAGTGGTTTTTTTTTTTATACAGTAAAATGTGTTGGTGCCGCAGGAAGGAGGAGAGAGGCCGACCTCGCAACAGCTGGAGGCGAGATACTGAGGCAGAGCTGAAGCAACTTGGGAGCAACTGGACTGGAATGGTCAGAACAGCCCAGAACAGAGTGCGATGGCGAAGGATCGTCGATGGCCTATGCTCCACCGGGAGAGTGATGGGCATAATGATCATGAAATGAAAATGTGTTGGTACTGGACCGAAGTTTGAGAGTGGTATCTGTTTAAGAAGGAAAGGTTTGAGAGGTGCCACTTTTGGAAAATAGGTGAGAGAGGTGCAAGTCTTGGAAAATAAGGTGAAAGAGGTGCAAGTCTTGGAAAATAAGATAAGAGAGATGCCAGTCTTGGAAAATATGGGGAAGAGAGGTGCAAGTCTTGGAAAACAAGGCAGAGAGGTACAAGTCTTGGATTTAAAAAGTTGGAGATGTGCTGGGTTTGCACGTGCGCTTTTGAACCACACCAATGACTGACCGACCGACGGATCCATAAATGAACGGAAAACGAGGAAACGAGCATGGTGACCGCCAGGTCCCAAGAAGGAAGAAGGAAAGGGGAGAGAAAGCGTGGTTTTTGTGGACAAAGACTATTCGCTCTTGCCCAGCACCTTCTGATCAAGACTGACAGGAGCACGTCAACATCTCTGGGGGTAGAGTGTAGCGGTGGACACGGGGGTGAAGCAAAAGGGAACTACAGTTCCGGGCTGCGAAAATGGAGGGTGGAGGGGGAAGGAAGAGGAGAGGGGTTGGGGGTTGTACAGAGTCGGACGGGTAGACAGAGGGCAGTTGCGTGATGAGGTCAACAGTGATGGTGAAAAACGTGTGTGCCCTTCTGTCTACAAGGCATATTACCGGTTCCCCCTTTCCCAGATCGCCGGTCCGCATCGCTCTGTGTCCAGTGTTGCCATGGTGCACGTGCTTTTGTCGCTTTCTGAGCTATTTGTACACTCGTCATCCATACCAGCGGCCAAACTGGCCATCTTTTCCATGTATGAGGTTTTAGGTGTGTGCAAGATGTTATGCGTGTGTTCACACACAGAACCTCGGTTTATAGTCTCATTCCAAGGATTTGGGGGAGGTGGGGACAGAACTTTTGTTAACTCCCAGGGGAAAATCCCCTTGTGCCAAAACGTCACGGAGTAGATTCGAACCCGCAACCCCAGACTTACCAGAATCACAAGTCCAGGGCTCTACCAACTGAGTTATTCTCTCTATGCATTCCTGTCCAATTCGTGGCAGTCGGAGCTGGTCCCAGGTTTTTAACTCAACCTAACCCTGCCTCAGACCCGAACCCAAATGCTACTTCTAGGCCCGACACTTCCGGGGTTCTTAACCCCATCCCCGATCTTTTTCCTAAACCTAAACCAACTTCTAACCCTAACCGCACTTCCAGGTTCATTATCTAATCATTATCTAATCCAAACCTATCCCTAATCCTATCGCTACTTTGAAACCTTTGCAATATTCTAACCCAAACTCCAAGCTTCTAGTACCTGCGACTTAAAATCTGGGATGATTCAAACCTTGGGCTTATTTAACCTGGGACTTACCGAAGGAAACGACCCCGCAAATATTATTGGAACATCACAACATGCGGATGTCAACTTCGTTGAAGTCTTCATGTGCCGTTGGCACTAAAACAACGCTTCTGTATTGATCAGCAACATTGACTACATCAAAGATGAGCCTTCAATCTCCACAGGGAGCCGAACAAACATCAAAATCCGCAACAACGAAGTCATTTATTAAAGAACTTCACGTTTGAGTTGAGGGCGGCCAGAGATTAAAAAAATCCTTCTTCATGGAAAACATAGGCATTTTGAGAACACAATGGTAGACTTACAGCAAAACTTGTTTACATGGGAGACTGTAACTAAAACTTGTCTGAAATAGGACATACAAAATAAAATAAAAAAAACAGAGCAGATGATAAATTCTGGTCCCAAGTCCTTCAACGTCCAGAATGGGTAGGAAACGAACATTAAGATCATCCTAGTTCTTAAAAAAAAAAAAAAGCATTTCTTTAAATGACACACATGCAAGACAATCAAATAAATCAAATATTAAAGAAAAATAAAATGATCTACCAAAAATTGAAAAACCCAAGTTGGAAACGTTCAGGCATTCGTCGCAGATTTCTGTGAACATAATTATTCTCTTAAGCCAGTTTTACATTAGAACTTCTTGTTGTCCTGTCTCATGTGCAGTTGTATAAACACTGTGACACGACTGAAATAAAACACTATTCAAACCAGGTGGAAGCATGAACAAACTGTCTGGGGAGGCCATGAACTGGGGACAACACTCCAAAAAGATTAAACATATTTTGATAAAATCTCACGGTCAAAAGACTGGACACAGCTCTACCAGCCGACCGGGCTGACAGGATATGAATATAATTGAAATGCGGAGCTACAATTATCTGAAATACTAAACACCCTCTACAAAATATTCTGTTCAAGCAAGAACATCCAGTATGCTTACAAGCAAAACACTTTTTTTTTCTCTCTTCAATTTTCACCAAGCCAGTCTGATCTACGTTTCAAAGAAATACGGGGTGCAATTAGCAAAATGTATATTTCCGAGCGCAAGAATAAAGAAAGCGTGGAAACAGCGACATCCGGGTATGTGATATGATTCATGAGTACAGTTTGCACGTGCGAAAAAGTACTCCTAAGTATATCAGTCCGAGTACCACACTGTGACAGCGATCCGTCACCGTCGCGGCGATTTGGGGGTAGGGCGAATCGGTAGAGATGGCCTTACTGTGTGACCTACGTCATCACTCATGTCGCTGTAGACGTGTTTCCTGTTGGTTCCTTGAAGGCCCGGACGACGGAAACTCAACAACGGAGACGGTCGCTGGGCGCTCTCTCGAAGAAACAACAACAAAGAAAAAAAAAATGAACACAAACACCGAGAAAAAAAAAAAAAAAATGAACGGAGGAAAAGAAAGAAAACGATAGCAGAAGATATACGACAAGCCAGGGCTGGAGAAGTGGAGGGAGTGGGGTAGAAGGGGTGGGGGGTGGGGTGGTGGTGGATAGGTAGAGCCCTGTTAGTGATAAACTCACAGTGTCCTCACTTGAAGCGTTAGATCCTACCATAACTGGAAGAGAGATCCTATTCCTGTATCTACGTTTGTGCATGTTTTTCACTTTTCTCTATTTTTACAAAGCATTCCGTACCATACATGTCCCAGCTTGCCCTCTATTTGCACCAATGCAACTCATTCCGACTTGCGCGCACACATACACACACACACACACACACTCTCTCTCTCTCTCTCTCTCTCTCTCTCCACACACACACACACACACACACACACACACACACACACACACACAGCCACACTCAAGAGTGTCCCGTTGCAGTCTCAGCACCGGCAATCCATGGGCAGCAATCATCATGAGGTGGTCTTGGGGCAATCCTCAAGGGGAGACACTGCACCGCGGCAGAGCCATTTCGGTGGTGTTCTCTTTCCATTGTCCTGATGCAAAATAAGCAGGAGATTGCCTAATACCCCCTCCATCCCCTTCCGACAATACTAACTGCGCTGTCACAGACACAGCGGAATTAATCGTCTCCCTCCTGACAGCGCCACCGCGCCCATCCCACGATAGTCGCCATGTATTTGCCGACACCTTAGACTGAAAACGCTACAGGCGTGGATGTGGTTGAGAAGCTGAATCTGAGGCTACCACTAAAGCAGGGTATAAGTACAGAATTCGAGAAATTTCAGCGAGGATCAACTGAGATGGTAAACATATTATAGAGGTCTATTCCGGTCTTGAGACCACATGACAAGGCTGTACTATGAGCTTTCTTCAAAAGTATGTCCCGGCATCAACCAGTACCGAGAGATACAGACACCTGTAGTGTTGGTCACAAAAACTGAGCAACACTCTCAAAACAGACACTAGAAAAATGAAATTCCCCTATGTGGTTCCAGTCTTCCCATCTGAACCCACGGCGCACACAAATAATGGGTATGATCCGACCAGGATCCCAAAATCCTCTCTCCCTTTCTTCTTCCCTGTGTGTGTGTGTGTGTGTGTGTGTGTGTGTGTGTGTGTGTGTGTGTGTGTGTGCATGCGTACATATCTGTCTGTATCTGTGTCTGGGTGTGCCTGCATAAGTGGTCTGCAAAGGCCACTCTGACAAATGTCTCAGTCCGTTAGTGTGCATGGACGCGTACATACGTTCACAACTCAATTTCCTTAACTTTTAATTTCTGTTGCCCTTCATCATCCTCACGACTCTCATTCTCATCATCATTAATTACGTATAGATCGATAGATAGATAAATAAGTGTGTGGATGGGTAGATGGATTGATGGTTGGATGGATGGGTAGACAGCTGGATAGATAGATGGACAGGTAGATGGATAGACACATCCATATGTAGATAGACAGAAGATAGATAGACAAAAAGATAGAGAGATAGACATATATAGATAGTTCTGGCTCTTTCTTAATCACCCCCCCCCCCCCCCCCACCCCAGCCCCTCTCCTTCCTGCTCCAGTCACAAGTAATCTGACACCGACCTGGTTCGGCCCATCGTTCAGTTCGCTGTACTCGTGCTGTGAACTCTTCTGGCCCGGCCGATGGTACGGGGGCTTGTTCATGCCAAAGTCAGTCTGCACACCCACATGGGAAATCGGATGCGAACAATGCACTTCAGTTCGCATAAAACCAACTCGCGTAATAAGTAGTTCGCATGGGAAATGTTCACTTTCAACTCACATAACGTCTTTCCACTTAAACTAATTTTCGTCACCAACTCGCCTTAAAGCATCTCGAATGGACGTATGCTTGCTTATTTTTCTCTCTCTCTCTCTCTCTCTCTCTCTCTCTCTCTCTCTCTCTCTCTCTCTCTCTCTCTCTTTTTCTCGTCATCGTCATCGTCCTCCTCCTCCTTCCCTTCCTCGTTCTTTTTTTTAACCCTCTACTTCTTCAGATCTTAACAAAAGATTTACTCTTCCCCGTTCATTTTATTCAACCAAAGCAACGGACTTTGCATAAGAACTAATGCCGGTGCTGCGAAGAGCACGAAGTTCTTCCAGCGAACTGAAAATGAACATTACTAAATCCCGGACGAAAGAGACAAACAAATTACAAGACAAAACACAACGAGTTTCGACCTCTTTGGTCTTCTTCTGACAAGGCAAACAAGATTCAGGACTATGAAAACGAAGAACGAGCCACTTGTGAGGATACATGATTGCTCGTTTTTGGCTTTCATCGTCTTGAATGTTGTTTATCTTGCCTGAAGAGGACCAAAGAGGTCGAAACGCGTCGTGTTTTGTTTCGTAATTAATTTGGTTTGTCCTTTCTTCAAGCGAGCTCGCAGGAATAACAGCTTAGGCAAGCTGGGCCTGTCTACCCCAGCATACGCACAGTCCTCTGCCTCACCAACACGGTATAGTCATACAAACTGTTTTGTCTACAAAAGCTCTCATCTTGAGAACAGAGCTTTACACAGCATTATCTCTGCACGGGTACAGCTGAAACAGTTAGCACTCCGCCTTTGGGTTCGTTGTTAAAACTTGTCCTAAAACAGCACTCCGCCTTTGGGATCGCTGTTAAAACTTGTCCTAAAACATCTTTAAAAAAAGAAAAGAAAGAAAAAAAAAAAAAAAAACAATGCCACAAATTCAAGAATCAGTATAACATCATTTAGGCCTCATTTTGTCAACTATAAAAGACCCATGCTGACGTTTTCTTGTATCTCAATGTTTTGAAACAATCTGATAGACCTTCTTTGACTTATTCGGTCCGCCCTGCTCTTTTTGCGTGAAGTTCTTAAGCACGTTAGAGACATGGTTAAAAAAAAAAACACACACACACACAACTACTGCAACAAAATGTTTTTGCACCGCTCACCTATAATCTTACTATAGCAAAACAGATCACAGACCTGTACCATATTTCTCTTGCAATACAGGAAATGTCTGCGCTTTTCTTTGGTCCTACTGTGGTAAACACACAATGTATCTGCAGCCGTGTCCTATTGTCCCCAGGTCTAACTGTGCTTAAACAATGTTTCTTTCATCTTTTTACTAGATATGACTATTACATACAAAAGCATGAAACAAGCATGTCCCTTTTCTTAGCGGCTCCTTTTTCACTTCATCTGATTGTTAACTCCAGAATCTATTATGACCACAGTATACGTGGAAGGAGGTGTGTTTAACATACCCGAAAGTGGATTTGTCTTTTAAATGTCACTTCTATGCTTCGTTTTCCTTTATTCTGTGACAGAGAACACCATACGGAAATACTGGTATGTACTTACCACGGACGTTTCTTCAGGAAAAGATTCAAAG
>JADBJO010001088.1:225000-235000 GCA_016801955.1 Conus betulinus
TGTTGTTACACTCATAATACTGTTGTTGTTATACTCATATTCCGAGTTTTTAATGTGACCCCCTTCAGAAGAGGCTGTGGCCTATCCTGAATATCATTTCATTTGAATATCTCTCTCTCTCTCTCTCTCTCTCTCTCTCTCTCTCTCTCTCTCTCCCCTACCCACACCCCTTCCCCGCCCCTCGCAACTCTTCCCTCCCCCTATTCTCTCTTTTTTTTTTCCGACAGATCCGTACGATACTAGACGTTCTTAAGGTCACATGGTATAGAATCGCCTTTACCTATGAATTTCCACAAACTTGTCCAACATATATTAACAAACACTTTACATGACAACTCCATTTATCACGACACTGCTCAGATGATAAAAGAAACCATAATTATAAAGTAGAACGCCGACAGCAGAGCTGAGTTTGCTGGGCGTTATCAACATTTCGCCTTGGTGGTGAAGATGATCTACTGATGGAAGGACGCTTCCTGAACCAGCCACTGCGCGTGGCACGGGCAGTCTGTCCTTAGCATACCCCGGGTGACGGTAGAGTCGACTGGCATCAGGAGTCACGCCTGGAGGCGCTGCATGCATGCCCGTCATAGACTGGAACGACACGCTGTCCAAACAACGATCGCGCATGCATGCGCGCGCGTGCACACACACACACACACACACACACACGCACACACACACAACACACACACACACACACATACACACACGCGCGCGCGCGCACACACACACACACACGCACACACACACACACAGAAATTATTACAGTGTCAAATTAAGCATCTATATACAGCTAGTGCACAAACACACAGGCTTGCCGCATACACGAAAACACGCACAGTGAACACATACATACACACACACGCACGCACGCACACAAGCATGCGCGCACGCACACACATACATACTTACACACACACACACACACACACACACACACACACACACACACACACACACGAACGAACGTTCGTGTGCGTGCACCTCTGACCTTAACACAACACACATGAAAACGTATGTTAACAATCATCTCATACTGCATCTCATTCTCTTCTCTTCGTATACGACAGAAAGGAATGAAAAAACAACCGCCACCATAAGCATCAGCGACATTCTCGTCTTACAGTACTTTGAAAGGGGTAGCTCTACAGTCACGTGTCTATGTGTCACCGTGTCTGCGTGTCACCGTGTCTATGTGTCACCGTGTCTGCGTGTCACCGTGTCTCTGCACTACCTTTTCGTTTCGTTAAAGACTGTCTGTGTGATTGCGTCTATATGTCAACGTGTCCGCATATTTGGTTTGCGGTAAAGGTTCATTATATTCACAGTTTGGTCATGGTAAGGTTAAGCTTAGGGTTGAGCTAGAGTCAGGATTTGATTAGAGTTTGGTTAGGGGGTTGGTTAGACTTAGGGCTGGGATTAAACATTTTTGACACTGTGACATATAAACACTGTGACGTGCAGACACGGTGACATACAGACCCGGCGACATACTGACACGGTGACATATACTAGACACAGATACATACCTCACGTTCAAAACTCTAAGGAGGGCTGAGCCGCAAGCTTTTCACAGGTAAGAAGGCTTTTAGCTGGACAGCAGAAGGCCTTCAAAGACCTCTGTGTGGGGGGGGAGAGGGTGAAGGGGAGTGGGTGGGGGTGAATGGGTGTGTGGCTGCCTGAAATCGAGCCTGTACCTCCATGATGATTAGGCAACTCAACGTCTTTGTGATGGATTACATATCACATTCTATTGAAAAATCATTTTGTCTCTCTCTCTTAGCCATGATGTCATCTTACTCGGACTTCTGGTCATCATCAAAACCCTGCGTCTTCTTGTGGCTGCTGCTGCTGCCGCGCGTGCTTCGCCGGCAGCACGTGACGAGAAGCGCGAGCGACAGGATCAGAACGAGGCCACCCCCCACTCCGCAGGCGATGGCGATGATGGTGGTGGAGGGCAGGGCCAGTTTCTCCGCCTTCACGTCACAGTGCTGGCCTCCGTACACGTACTTGTCGTCGTCCGCTTTGCATCTGACCACATCATACACAGCAACATGAACTGACCACCAGACTTTCTGTTTTTTTTTGTTGTTTTTTTCTCCTACATTCCCCCAAGGTACATAAAAATAAAAGGCCTAATAATGTAGGCGAGCACTCGCACGCATATTCGAGCAAAAAAAAAAAAAACACAAAAACATGTGAACACACACACACACACACACACACACACACACACACACACACACACACACACTACCCCCGCGCGCGCGCACCCACACGCACGCACGCATGCACATGTGTACACACACACACACACACACACACACACACACACACACACACACACTAAATAACGCTGATCAATCGTACAACTTTTTATCATGATCATTGAAGAAGCATAAACAAACCTAACACCTCAACCGATCTCAGGGTAGTTACGGACTGCTCAGACGTAAAATAACGAGTTATCTGGATCTGTTCTTGTTGTACCATAACAATAAGTAGACAAAAAACATCAAGTTCAACTGAAAATGTTCGATCAGTATTTGTTGTTGATATTATACCTATGCCTACGGCTTTGACACACTTATCTGATCGAGAGGAGCTCAACACAGTCATCGACTGTTCGGTCCCAGACAAAGCCCCAAGCAACGATGGAAATTTCCAAGCACTGCCGAACTGCCCGCCGCTTGCACTGCATGAGCTCTCCTTCCGGCAATGGCAGCGAGGAACTGCACCGCAGGACATGAGGACCTCAAAGTCATCACACCGTCCACAAGAACAATGGTGAAAGAAGCGACCGCACCAACTGCAGAGGCATCTCCCTCCTCGGCAGCGCTGGGGAATTCCTGAGCCTCCTGTAGACGCTGGCAGAGCCTGTGTCCCTTGAGGGCGGCTCCCAGCAGAAGGGTCTGCGGCAGGCACGATCTTCTCTCTTCGTTACCTTCAGGAGGGGTGCAGAGAACGTCAGGGCCCCGGTTTGTCGCCCTCAACCGTTTCACCAAAGCGTTCCTTTTGATCAGCAGAGGAGGACTTTCACAGACCCTATCCCCCACCGCCCTCCCTTCTCCAAGACTGGCTGCCTACCAGGGCTGCTGACCTTGACGGTATCTTTACACACCGTCGTGAGGTGGACGCGACAGTTCAGCACCACCTCACTGCAGCCTTACGCCTTCCACAGAGGCGTCAAACAAGACTGCATCCTCGCTCCGACTCTTTTAAGTCTTTCTCTCCTCTGCCCTGGAGCACGCTTTCGGCACTGCAACAGATGGAACATCTTGGAGCACTAGACCAGACGTCAGGCTCTCTGACCTCGCCCGCCCCAGCACCCAGATAGCAGTGCACCAAGCTCTGATCAGAGACATGTTGATGGCTGAAGATACAGCAGGTGCGACCTGCATCAAGCAGGAATTCCGGTCATCGGTCTAAAGCCTCTCCCAGGCTTGCTCAGACTTCTGGCTGACCATCGGTCAGACAAACGTTCTGAGACAGGATCGTGAGCCACTGATGGTCATCGCCCGCCATCGACCTCTGTAAACTCGGCGTCGTCCATCAATGCAGGTCCCTTGGCTCAATCATAACCAGCAGGTTCTTGTTGGGCAGAGATCGTTCGGCTAGATAGACTGATAATGCTGCACTAGTTAGACTGATAATGTTGCTCTAGATAGACTGATAATGCTGCTCTAGATAGACTGATAATGTTGCTTACAGACCAGCCGATCGCAAAAGGCCATGTCAGGGTTATCAACGCGTTGCAATCAACTCCTAGGTCATATAAAAGAGAGATACATCTACACAACTCATTAAAACTTATCTTCTAAAAAACATACCGGAAATTTCGTTAAAATCTTTCTTCCATAAAATCTTACACCAGATGAAATGGTTGATCTCTTTCAGAAATTCGAATATCAAATCAGATGGGACATCTCTGAACAGAGTTTTCATGGAGTCTGCCGTCAAGCGTTCAAGTCTGACAACATGCAAGTCCCAACACTCTAAAAAAAAAAAACATGTTTTATTGTAAACGGTACATGCATGGAATGCACTTCTTCATCTTTGATAAGAATGGGTACAAAGGGAGTGGCCTGTGTGCAAAGGGCACAAGACTGTTTCTTCTCTACGTCGCCCCTGAAACACGGGGGGGAACTCCCTTAGGTTTGGTCGGATGTGGAAGAGTTATCCGTCTGCGAGCTCCATTCCTCTTGCCAGAGGTCTCTGACAGCAATCACAGCACAACAGACGTCATGAGAGCTGACACCGACTCTTCACCTGAGCCTGCCACTCTCATGAAGAAATGCCAGCGCGATGACGTTTGATCTGGTCCGTATGTGTGCAGAAATGCTTTTCTCCGCAACGGGCGCGTTCTCCAGCTTACCTAGGACTGGGACAGTTCTTAAGGACCCGAGTCCCACGTCACCCCGACCACCTTGTTCCCCACAGGCCTGACATGGCGTGAGACTGGAGTGACAGTGTAGCCAAGGCCATGACGGGGATCACAACGTTGTGAAAGGCAACCTTTTTCACTGAGTGCGATCCACCATGGGCAATGACTTGTAGAAAGAGGGCATGGTCACACAGAAACATGTAGTCCACAGGCCCCTGATTAAGCAGACTGATCAATGGACAGTCTCAAGGAACCGCCACACGTGTAAAAAACGGTCAGCTTGAGGTCGTCAAGACACTAACTCTGAGCACTGCCATTACTAGGAGGCCAGAGGATAACACTGCACACAGTCTACCCAGAGTCAGTACCACAAGACCTTGCGGCCAGAAGAAGAACACCCTGAAGACTGAATGAAGAGTACTAGAGATGAGTACTGGTGGTAAGCTTTCTGAAGTCTTTGCTGACGTTCTTTCGCAGTCTCCGTCAGATGGAACACACCGGAAATTTCGTTAGCATTACATCGAAGCATTTGACCCCGAAGCAGTAACGCCTTGTTGAAACTGTCATGATTACTGACTGGCTTACCAACGTTCTACTTCATAGACCATATGACTGAACTTGTTCTCTGTCAACAAAAAGTTGATACGTTGCGGTTGATATGCCCCTATTTCGTACTGTTTCATAAGTTATCGGTCTTGCTACCGAAAATTCGCCACGGATCAACACCTGTAAAGCTAACACGCTGTGCTGACCGCTGCAGTAAATATTCTCAAGTCCAGTAGAAGATTTCTTTAATAAAAATCACACACACACACACACACACACACACACACACACACACACACTGAACACACGCGCGCGCGCACACACACACACACACACACACACACACACACACACACACACACAGGCAGAGAGAGAGAGAGGGGGGGGGGGGACTGAAAAGGGTTACACACACAAAAAGGCAAAACAGAAAAAAGCAAGTAATCGGTTACGACTGACTGACCTGCATCCAGTATTCCCTTGGCTGTCCAGAAAGCACTCGCCTTTAACGCACTTGTCTTTGAAGTCATGGCACGGGCTGACACAACTAACGGTCTTCTCGGCAGACTCACACTCCCAGAACGGTGGGAAAAACGTCTGATGCTTTGCATGGGTCTGCCTGAACCTCCTTCAGAATTCTATTGGCTACACAAAATACAATCAAGTTGATGATTGTAAAAAAAATGGTCATTAGGTCGCTTGCTCCCTCTCTCTCACACACACCACACACACACACACACACACACACACACACACACACACACACATATATATATATATATATAGAGATAGAGAGAGAGAGAGAGAGAGAGAGAGAGAGAGAAAGATATAATATACACACGCATATATACATATGCGTGTGTGTGTGTGTGTGTGTGTGTGTGTGTGTGTGTGTGGAGAGAGAGAGAGAGAGAGAGAGAGAGAGAGAGAGAGAGAGAGAGAGACTGACCGAGAAAAAAAATAAGAGAGAGAGAGAAACAACAATCTTTTCAAGTCTTCAGACTTCAATGTATTTTCCAAAACATTTCGCCGATACACAGCTAAGAAATGGTGACAAATACATTCAAGTCTGAAGATTTGAAAAAAAACTGTTGGTTTTTAATCTTCTATTTTACCGTTTCCGGTGTTTACTACTGTTTGTTTCACAAGATGCAGAGCCTAGAAAACAAGAAGACCATTATTTTTACACACACACACACACACACACACACACACACACACACACACACACACACAGAAGTGTTAATAAAACCTGGGCGGAACACTAATTTCCAGACAGGAGTGGAGAACACATTAAAATCCGTTCCAGTTCAAATACTTCACTTAAAAACAAAACAAAACAGGCTTGTGTTTAAAGAGGAAGAGAGGAAACCTTGCTCCAGTGAGCGCTTTCCTTGTCGTATTGTTGCTCCATGGGGACATCAGCAGGACCAACAAACGACCTCCGTTTCGCTCTGTAAAAAGATCTTCAGGCTTGCTACAATGAAGACCCTCTGATGTAGTCTTCACAGAAGAAGACCGGTCCCAGCCCCTTCCGCCCCTGCCGCCACTTCCTCATGCAAGTGTTTCGCTGTTAAATCCTCACCCTAGGGAGTGCGGCCCTATCCAGATCACGGCTCCTGGCTGTTCTTTTACCTCCCTCGGCCTGGATTTCAACCGGCACATCCAGGATATACTACAAGGCTAACAAGTCGCCTTGTGGGGGATGTATTAACAAGAATTAAAGAATAACAATTATCATATCATATTTGAGGTATGTATTATAAAAAAAAAAAAACGCAAATCCAACAATGATACAAACTTTGCCTTACAGGGGAAGAATCAAATGACAAATACAATCAATCATTCTCATTTGGTGAATTGACAAGTAACAGAAAACATCACCGGTGAGTCTTATTATGTGAGGCAAACGTCTGGAATTTGCATGATGATAGGAACATATTGTTGCAAAGCACACCCTGTCTCTATCCACTTGCTTTCATTGTAACATATCCGTCACTACTGGGTTGGGAGATATAAGACTTAATTAATGAGTTTTCATTTAGTACCCTTCTCGATCAAACCCGGCAGAAATTCTTCCACCAGCTCTGCTATCGACTATACGGCTCTGGTCGTCTTCTCCCCCCAAATGGAGAGCTGTTTCATGACGCATGGACAGATGTCCCACAAACTCAATTTCTCCTATTACCATACCGATGACTTTGGCTTGGGAGCCTGATTCCGTCTAGCTGCTGCTGGCTGGAGTGGCATGTGTCTTGTGGGTATGAGCCTTCTCCATTTTACTCTCGAATGCCGCAGTTAGTTTGGTAGGAATAAACTGTTTTGATGAACACGTGTGAAATGCTATTTCAGGTCTCACGCCTTTCTTGCTAATGAATTCCGGGAGCTTTTTTCCCATTCTGAAAGGTCTGCTCCGGACTCTCTGTCATCCGCTCAACTCAGTAAACCCCGCTTCGTTGCTCCCGATGACATAGCTGTTCCAGACTATGCCTTCATCCGTGCAGGATGTTGTTGCTGGAGCTTATGGTGGAGTGTTTTTTTTTTTCTCTGGAAGTACTAACAGTATGTGCCATCTTTTTTAAATACAAGGTTATGTCTCAATATGTACTTATCCTGGATTAGCGCAGCTAATGCATCTGTTGATAACATGTTTCAACGTTTGTTTCCCCTGACAGAGCTGACATGTAAGGTCGTCTGATCTTCATTTCATTATGTCTGCGTCCGAGGGCAGGAGGTCATATGCTGGTCTGAGGAGAAAGCCGATTTTAACGAATCCATCTGCCACACTGGACTCAAGCTTAGATTTCGCTGGAGCGCTTTTTCCCCACGTACTAAATCGCCGCTGTTGGTCTCGCTGGACTGCTGTCTGGGTTCTTTTGGAATCTCTCTTCTTTCTTTACCCTCTGTTTTACCAGGTCTCTGTAATCCATTTTGCATTTGACCACTATTTCATTTCTTTTGATCCCCGCCCCTGTCTGCTGACTTGTGTGCGTCTTGCTCCTTGATCCTGCGGCTTCCTTTGCCACGACCACTGCGAAAACTTTCCATTTTTAACAGCGAGACCATGTGGGAAACCAAGCCATTTCCTTATGTATCGGCTGACTGTGGATTTCATCGATTTTACTGTGCCAGCGGTGATGTCACATATCAGTAGAATCCAGGGGAGCTTTGGGATCAGCACAAATTGCTGGCATCAGGAGCTGCACTTGCCAAGGAGGCCACACTGACGGTTTCCTTCAGGCTTTCTTCTGTCATGTGCTGTTTTTTCTTTCTTTCGCCTTTTTCTTTGTCTGCCAAAGAGTCATCATACCACTAGCCAGGGCTCTTGGCTGGTTCTGTCATCGCTGGAATGGTTTGACTGTTACAATGAACATGACAGTTCTGTCTACATTTTCTCTCCGCAGTGACTGTCTCCGTGCTTTCTCTGGTCTGGAACTCCCTCCTGGAGGAGGTGACAAACTCTCAGTGCTTTGCGTGTTTCATCTTGCTTGGTGGACAGGACTGCTGTGTCATCAGCGAAGGCGCCCAGAAAAGGCATCGACAATCCATTTCCAAGGTCTGTCGGGCCTGTACTGCTTACTGCTGCCTTTAAGGTTATCTCTATTGCTCATTCAAACACTACTGTAAAAATCGCACAGCCCATCCCTGTGTCAGATTCCATGCTGGTCCGGTCTGTTGTGCATTCATTTGTGGAGAACTTTACTGAAAAACCATGAGCGTGCTTCTTCAACATTTCTTGGGTATTGTTTTGGACCTAATACATCTCGAACACCGGACGAGTCATCAGTCACCTTGTGTTGAACCGAGGCATATGCATCCCCCAGATCAAGTCACGACATTCCGTGGTCTCTCTTCACCACCTCAGCTACCTGAATCATTTCCCAGATGTTCCACACAGCCAGACACTCCAGAGAGGCTTCCTTTCAGGTACCATTTGTCCAGGACTCATTTTCTGTTGAGGTGTTTCGGGAGGTTCGCTGCCAAGACAAAGCAGCTATTTCCCCTCAACGTTCAGAAGTGATATAGATCTGAACGACTGAATCTCATTTAAATCCTGTTCTTGTGTGTGTGTGTGTGTGTGTGTGTGTGTGTGTGTGTGTGTGTGTGTGCGTGCGTGCGTGCGTGCGTGCGTGCGTGCGTGCGTGCGTGTGTGTGTGTGTGTCTGTGTGTGTGCAAGAGAGAGAGAAAGAGAGGGGAGGGGGGGGCAGAGACAGACAGAGCGAGAGAGACAGACAGACAGAGAGAGAAATAGAGAGAGATAGACAGACAGACAGACAGACGAATAGATAGGTAGATACATGCATTCAAATGTACATACATACAGTGCATGCATGCAGATAGATATGTATAAATGTACACCGACCGACTGACCGACCGACCGACCGATAGATAGATAGATAGACGAATGGATAGATGGACGGATGGATAGATAGACAGATGTAGATATAGATATGTTTCTTTCCTATCTTTCATTCTTCAGTTTTTGATTCCCATGAGAATGCTAATCTGTAATACGAGTTGACTTCCGGCACAATGGCACGGACTCTCATGTTTACGACAGTTTGGCAGTATGGAAAGCGTCGCTCAAACAGGCGAGTATGAACACACGGAATCACGGCCAGAAGTGGATGCAGTGTTGACAGACCCAGAGAAGCATGAAGGGGATGAATTACGAAGGTTTTTCCAAAATCTGAGATTCCATCCGAGATTGAAGTCATAGTCATCTTCGAAATCGAAGGACGAACAACAACAACCAAAATCTGGAAAGAACAATCTCAAAAGCAAGCGTATATTTCTACATCTCGGGGAAACGAAAGAAAAATGTGTAAAACCTTTCCGAGACCAAAGATAGGTAAACTGACCAAACAGGGCCAAAAACCCGAGGACGACAACAACACAGAAAAAAAAAGGGCCCCCCATCTCCACGAGATGCAGACCGGCGAGAGGTGGGAAGCACGTTCAGCAATCTAACGGGTAATTCATAGCTTCACTGACTTTCACAAACATGTGGTTGGCAGGAAGTTCTGTCACCAATCATGACAAGTGTAACCTTGATAACCTCAAGTGAAT
>JADBJO010001088.1:242500-270000 GCA_016801955.1 Conus betulinus
GGTAAACGTTCTAAGCAAGCCAACAGACTACAGTCATACGTCGTGTTTTTGCTTGCGACTGTGCTCGGTTGCGCTTGTTTTGCGCCAAACGTTATCAACTCCAATAACCACTTGAATAAACCTTCGCACCCACCGCGTGGTGTGTCGTTGACCACAGAAACGACCTACAGAAACGAGACACTCAATCCTCATCTCTGATGCAGGTTATTTTCGTTTCCAATCCATTGGTCAAGTCATGCTGTTTATGGCCCAGCCGACGGGGGCCGGAATAGCTTGGTGGTTGAGCGCCGGACTCGTAATCTGGGAGATCCTGGGGTTGCGGGTTCGAATCTCCGCCGGGCCGTTTCGGTACAGGAGATTTTTCCCTCGGAGTTTAAACATTGGTTCTGACTCCATTTCCCATACAGTCCTTCGAATGAGACTACAAACCGAGGTTCCGTGTGTGAACGCACGCATAACATCTTGCACACATGTTAAATCCCATCACCAACTTTCGGAGGAGAAAGCCACTTTGGCCGTTTGGTCTGGATGACACGTTGCACAGGGCAGCACCTTCCCCGAAGCTGGAGTATGGACGCCTTAATGGCAGGATAAAAACGGTCATACATACGAAAAACTCCACTCCCTTTATTGGATAGGTGGGATTAATCCTTGCCTGTCTATACAGGGAGTGTCCGCAGGAGTATCAGCCTCGCGTACACACAGAAAAAGAAAGAAAAAGAAAAAAGAATGAAAGAAAAAAGAAGAAAGAAGAAAGGAATGTCCAAGCCGACGACAGAAGGCACGCCAAGGTTATAACTGAAGCGAGTTGAATAACGAAACTGTATACTGTAACAAACCACTAGGTATTCGAAAGTAAATCTGTACTTTCAGTACAAGAACACACACATTCAGAATGAGGAGATGGATAAAGGGAGGAGAGAGAGGGTGGGGGAAAGAGCGATGGGGAAGAGGAGGGGGGGGAAGGAAAGAGAAAGGGGGGAACTGAATCGGTGATGTCCGACTCAGATGCTGGACCAACTGAACTGACACCTTCTTCACCACGAGCACACTACCCTGCTCCTTTCAATCCAAGCTGTGATTATTTACATTGTTAACTGTACTGGTTAATTTTAACGATAATTCTGTTCTCTCTCTCTTTTCGTGTGCGAGTGTGTGTGCGTGAGTGTGTGTGTGTGTGTGTGTGTGTGTGTGTGTGTGTGTGTGTGTGTGTGTGTGTGTGTGTGTGTGTGTGAGTATTTGCGTGTGTGTGTGTTTGTGTGCGCGCGCGTGTGTGCGTGCGTGGCATATAGCCCTACGTGTGCGCGCGAGCATTATCAACTTTATTGGTTAGTTGTAACCAAACTTCTGACGGCGCAAGTGTGTGTGTGTGTGCGTGTGTGTGCGTGTCCGTGTGTGTGTGTGTGTGTGTGTGTGTGTGTGTGTGTGTGTGTGTGTGTTAGGGAGAGTGTGTGGAGAGGAAGCGTGGGGGCAGGGAGTAACGAGTTTTTTTTTCTATGTCTTGTTGAGCTACGTACTCCCTGTGCCGTCATCCAGACTGGCATCCTACCTGGCTAGTCGACGGTTGATGTCACCAAGGTGCATGATCAAAAAGCTCTCTATGCAGAACCAAATATCTAATGTTTGTCGTGCATGCTTCCTGGAATTGCGACGTATTGCTTCTATCCGGTCTTACCTCTCCACACCGGCAACAATCAGACTCATCACCGCCATGATAATGTTCCGATTAGACTACTGTGTTAGCAGGACTTCCTTCAGAACAGCTTGCACGATTACAAAGGGTGCAAAACAGTGCAGCTCCGCATGTTCTCAAAAAGCGTAAAAATGAGCATATTACACCTTTGTTGCGTGAACTCCACTGGCTTCCATCAAATATCGATGGCAGTTCAAAATCGCAGTTTTTGCCTATCGTTACTTTGATGGGACACTCCCACAGTATCTTTCTGCTTCTCTGTCCACCTATCAAAATTCTCGGTCTCTTCGCTCATCTTCTCAAAAACTTCTGAAAATTCCTATGCGCTCGTTAAAGACAGTCGGTGAGAGAGCATTTAGCTTTAGTGCGCCCACTCTTTGGAATTCTCTTCCTGATAGCTTACGTGATCTGCCCACATTATCTAAATTCAAGTCAGAGTTAAAAACATACTTCTTTAGGAAAGCCTCTTCAACCATGATATCTAAATGCTGTGTCTATTATTCTGACCTGACTTTTTATGTACTGCATGCAAAACTGTATTGTTTACGCTTGAACCGATGAACTTGATAAGTGCGCCTGTGTCGGTGTGTGTGTGTGTGTGCGCGCGCGCGCGCGCGCGCGCGTGTGTCTGTGTGTGAACACATGTCAGTGCGAGTGTTTGAGTGTGTGTTGAGCGCAATGAGTTGACCCCAAGAATTGCGCCATATAAAATCCATACTGTAGTAGTAGTAGTAGTAGTAGCAGTATGTAACGTTACAGTTACTACTACTGTTAAAGGGGTATGGGTGTATTTGACTCAAGCGTTGTCGTTTGCTTACATGTGAGTTCCACCGTCAACATATTCACAGACCGCAGTTAAGTATGAACAAGTCCTTTCTTTGATCTGATGGTGAGTTTCCTATCAGCCTTTTGAAAATGTATCTTACAAGTATTTTCAAATGTCTTCTTTTTTCGTCTATTGGTATGTTCCTATGTCTCCTCTTTATAGCTGTATTCTTATAAACGTTTTTGCACTTGACTGAATGAGTGTTCTATGGACGTATTTTCAGCAAATACTTTTTTCTAACGACTACTTCATGGTACGTATTGCTTCTATCCTCTAAATTTCTGTTTTCACCGTCGAACCCAATTTTTGCATTTGTACTCAAACGGAGAGAAAGGGAGGCATTTAGCTGCCCTTGACAATGATGAAGCATGCAACTCGCCACTCGTGAATCATGAATGGCTATCACTTAAACAGAGAGGCCCTATCATGGCGAAAGAGTGTACCACTGCTGTGACGAGGACAGTTGTGACCCGTGTTCCCCAGCTGCACGTGCAGTAAGGAATCGTCAAACGCCAGATTCTCGGTGCATGCTCTGGCTGTTCGATAAAAGTAAAGCAGAAAAGAACCTACAGGCCGAGATTGTCGTTCCTGCACTCTACCGGGTGAGAGGATGTGCTAGATCTGCCTCCAGAAACGGCACAACGACCTTGGACCTTCACTGACCAAAGTTGTGGGCAAACCAAGAATGTTTGCTCACAATGCCTGAAATGAGTACCTAAAAGACCGTAATGAGACTTGTGGATTTTTTTTCTTCTCATTCACTGTAAAAGGCAAAGCCTAAAATTACTCAATAAAACCGAGAAACGAAGCCTAAAATTACTCCATAAAACCAAAAAGCAAAGCCTAAAATTACTCCATAAAAACGAAAAGGCAAAGCCTAAAATTACTCCATAAAACCGATTCGACGCACCTGGGACAGACACCAAAGCAGCGTTTTTTCCGTACACTGAACGCGAAAATGGGAGTGTTGCTTCACTTCAAACGGGCGCTCACTGAGTGCTCGCCCCTTGCCGACACAGACATCCCACCCTTGTCTAACACCCCCCACCTTCACCCCTACACACACACACACACACACACACACACACCATCTGTCCTCTGGCTCTTTAGAAGAACCAAATCCCAGGATTACTCAGTCCTCACCTTTACCATGGGGGATAAAGTCTATCAAGGTCTTGTCAGACTCCCTTCTATGCTCTGGGTAGTGTCAACTGATTTAACCGTTGTGCTGGAACGAGGAATGACAGGTCCCCCAGCCTGAGGAGACTGGGAAATCGTCGGCGCGAACAGTGTTAAGAGAATCCCTACACACACTCTCTCTTGCCTTCTGGCTACGACATTTGACGGTTGAAGTATTATAACGGTCAACATGCAGGTCAGCTCTCTTCGGCTGACTGTGAAAATTGAACGATTCATTCAGTTTCGTTTTACTTTTGTTTCGTTTTTTCGTGACCGATTTTCCGGTGCGTCTTCAATGAAAAGAAAGGTTGCAGTTCTATTTCAGTCATCTGACTGTTTTTCAGGCAAGCATAGCGCATTCGCAATGTGTATTTGAAAAAAGTTAAAGGAAAGACAGCCATTCATTCATAAACATAACGGTAAACAACTACTTACCATCTTTAAGTTTAGAAATGGCCGTTCTGTGGGCAGGCGCTGTTGGACTGACCGTCGGTAAGGTCGCCGCTCTAGTAGGTGATTCAGTAGAGTCAGAGTCTGTATCAGGTGGTTCAGTAGAGTCAGAGTCTGTACCAGGTGTTCAGTAGCGTTGTTCTCTGTACCAGGTGGTTCAGTAGCGTTGTTCTCTGTACCAGGTGGTTCAGTAGCGTTGTTCTTCTCTGTACCAGGTGGTTCAGTAGCGTTGTTTCTCTGTACCAGGTGGTTCAGTAGCGTTGTTTTTCTGTACCAGGTGGTTCAGTAGCGTTGTTCTCTGTACCAGGTGGTTCAGTAGCGTGTGTTCTCTGTACCAGGTGGTTCAGTAGCGTTGTTCTTCTGTACCAGGTGGTTCAGTAGCGTTGTTCTTCTCTGTACCAGGTGGTTCAGTAGCGTTGTTTTCTGTACCAGGTGGGTTCAGTAGCGTTGTTCTCTGTACCAGGTGGTTCAGTAGCGTTGTTCTCTGTACCAGGTGGTTCAGTAGCGTTGTTCTCTGTACCAGGTGGTTCAGTAGCGTTGTTCTCTGTATCAGGTGGTTCAGTAGCGTTGTTCTTCTCTGTACCAGGTGGTTCAGTAGCGTTGTTTTCTGTACCAGGTGGTTCAGTAGCGTTGTTCTCTGTACCAGGTGGTTCAGTAGCGTTGTTTCTCTGTACCAGGTGGTTCAGTAGCGTTGTTCTCTGTACCAGGTGGTTCAGCAGTACTAGTGTCTGTACCACTAGGGTCACCCCCGGATGATGGACAAGGACCCTTGCAGAGACAAAGCACGCAGAGCAGCAGTAGGAATCTCATTGTTCTACGTCCTGCGTCTGTCCTCCTGGTCACTGCTATGTTTAACGTCTCCCGTTCAGCACAGCAAGCTGAAAAGATTTTTTTTTAAATAAGCAACTTGCACTCCTCTCTCTGTCTCTCACTCATTCACACACACACACACACACACACACACACACACACACACACACCAGCACACTAACACTCTTAGGAGCACAGAGAGACAGAGACTGGAGAGAGAGAGAGAGAGAGAGAGAGAGAGAGAGAGAGAGAGAGAGAGAGAGAGAATGTATACCTAAGTAAAAAAAAAAGAGAGAGAGAGAGAGAAAGACGAATTTAATTCATGTCGCTGATAGTCCAGCCGACGGCATGGGGACACACTAAGGTTGTCACCTCGTCAAAATCGATGACATGCATGCGCGTCGGAAAGAGTTCATTCCAAGCATGCTCAAAAAAAAATTCAAAAGACTTTAAAACTGATCTATCTTGAAAAAATATCTTAGATTAAAGTGAGAGAAAAAAAGCCCTCATAACCACTCAAAATACACCTCTGGGGGAGCGTCCCTGAACCAGGATTTGAGGGTGTCTACTGTCAAGTGTTCGCGTTTCATTTCACGCACACCTCAACGCTCTATACGGACAGGTGTCATGGTGACTGGCTTACTACGTAGCCTGCACGTTGATGTCCGCTATGGGGACATCTCTCATGCTGATTGGCTTATTACATGGCCTGCACCTCGATGTCCCCTGTGAGGACATGTGTCAGTGTGACTGGCTTATTACATGGCCTGCACCTCGATGTCCCCTATGGGAACATGTGTCAGGGTGACTGGCTTATTACATGGCCTGCACCTCGATGTCCCCTATGGGGATATGTGTCAGGGTGACTGGCTTATTACATGGCCTGCACCTCGATGTCCCCTATATGGGGACATGTGTCAGGGGTGACTGGCTTATCACATGGCCTGCATCTCGATGTCCCCTATGAGGACATGTGTCATGGTGACTGGCTTACTACCTGGTCTGCACCTCGATGTCCCCTATGGGGACATGTGTCATGGTGAATGACTTATCGCATGGCCTGCACCTTGATGTCCTCTATGGGGACATGTGTCAGGGAGACTGGGATTTCATGGCCTGCACCTTGATGTCCTCTATGGGGACATGTGTCAGGGAGACTGGCTTATTTCATGGCCTGCACCTTGATGTCCTCTATGGGGACATGTGTCAGGGTGACTGGCTTATCACATGGCATGTACATTGAGGTCCCGTCGTCTTTTAAAAGACACGAGTCTCTGTGAAAAGAGTGGCCTGTGTGTAACCGGGCACACACACACACTCTTTCTTCTTTGAAGCCACCCATGGTACATGGTGGAGAAAAGAAAGAGAAACATGAGGAGAAAAGGAAGAGAAAAAACGAAAAAATTTTCCTCTGTCAATTTGGTTAATGTGGAAAGCCATGTGAAGAGCCAGAGAATTAATTTAAGATCTTTAGAAAAAAAAAGGGGTGGGGTGGGGGTGGGCTGCATGACCTGTATACAACTGAGGCCCATCTAAAGACTCATCTGTAATGAATACATATCATAAGAGGTCGGAAGCGGGGGGGGGGGGGGGGGGGGGGGGGGGGGGGGGGCGGGTAGTAAAAGATGGAGGGATGAGCAAGTCAGGCACATGAATGCAACTCCAACAACTGTGGGATCATCAACATCACGTTGTCGTTGAAACATGTCACAGAACAGGTATGATCCTGACGAGGGGGAGAAAAAGGTGATCAGTGAAAACAGAACACGGGCATCGCGGGTTCCAGTGGTGTTATGACATGCCCAGCAGTGAAAACAGAACACGGGCATCGCGGGTTCCAGTGGTGTTAGGACGTGCCCAGCAATGAAAACAGAACACGGACATCGCGGGTTCCAGTGGTGTTATGACATGCCCAGCAGTGAAAACAGAACACGGGCATCGCGGGTTCCAGTGGTGTTATGACGTGCCCAGCGTGAAAACAGAGTCACGGGCATCGCGGGTCCAGTGGTGTTAAACTGACCGCCGTCCTAAACTGACCGGTCTGCTTCTGGCCTCGGAATAAGTACTGTCCCAGAACCATGTACAGACTTCTGATCCCTCTCCAAGTCCCTTTTCAGTTCAGTTCAGTTGCAACGTCTGCCCTCCGCTTCGCAAAGTGTCCTGCGCCCTTGGAATGTCATTAATTGTATGCCTCTCTAAAAAGATCTGATGGTAATGTTTATCTCACTTGGACTTAGGGTCGAGTTGACATTTGGGGGCAATGAAACTACTGAACAGCTTGCCAAGAATGCTGTCAACAACGCCCGATCCCTTTACAGACCTCAACCAGAACCCCCCCCCCCCCCACCCCCTCCCCAGAGTATACAATCTGGCGGTAAAGTTTTTCCTATCCACCCAGACTTCCAGGGATTCCTTCCACCCGTCTCCGCACACTGTGAAGTGGAAACGGAGTTGTGCAGACTACATACCGGTCACGGCTGTTCTACACATTTTAATCTGTTAAACGACAAGGAGGCTCCGTGGTGTATACCGTAGGACAACAAACCGCTTAGCATTCAACGGCTTTTTAACTGAGCGCTAATTTCAGCATGCCTCGGAGATCTTGCCACGTCATATCTGCAAAGACATTTCATCCTATGAAATACCAAACAATTCTCCACTGAAATACCAAACAGTCCTCCAATGAAATACCAAACCATCTTCCCATGAAATACCAAAACAATCCCCGATGAAATACCCAAACATCTTCCCATGAAATACCAAACAATCTCCCAATGAAATACTTAACAATCCTCCAATGAAATACCAAACAATCCTCCAATGAAATATGAAACAATCCTCAAAGAAATAACAAACAATCCTCTACTGAAATATCAAACAATCCCCCCATGAAATACCAAACAATCCTCTAATGAAATACCAAACAATCCCACGATCAAACACCAAACAATCCTCCCATGAAATACCAAGCAATCCTCCAATGAAATACAAAACAATCCTCTCCTCCTATGAAATACCAAACAATCCTCCAATGAAATATCAAACAATACCCCCATGAAATACCAAACAATCCTCCAATGAAAGACCAAGCAATCCCACAGAACTATCAAACAATCCTCCACTGAAATATCAAACAATTTCCTCATGAAATGTCAAGCAATCCTCTAATGACATACCAAACAATCCTCCAGTGAAATACCATGCAATCCTTTAATGAAATACAAAACAATCAATCCTTAAATGAAATAATACCAAACAAGCTACCTATGAAATAAAAAACAATTCCCTCATGAAATACCCAGCAATCCTCCACTGAAACACCAAAACAACCTTCTAATGAAATACAAACAATCCTCCAATGAAACGCCGACCAATTCTCCAATGAAACACACAAAAAATCCTCCAGTGAAATACCAAACAATCCTCCAATGAAATATAAAAAAAATCCTCCAATGAAATACCAAACATCCTCCAATGGAATGCCAAACAATTCTCCAATGAAACACCAAACAATCCCCCAATGATATACCAAGCAATCATGCGATGAAATACCAGGCAATCCTCCCATGAAATGCCAAACAATCCTCCAATGAAATATCAAACAATTCCCTCCTTGAAATACTGAGCAATCATTCGACGAAATACCAAAAATATGCTCCGATAAAATACCAAACAATCCTCTGACAAAATACCAAACATTCCGCTGATGAAATAGCAAAAAACCCTCCAATGAACTACCAAACATTTATCTAACGAAATACCAAACAATCCTCCTATGAAATATCAAACAATTCCCCCATGAAATACAAACAATCCTTCAATGGAATACCAAACAACCCTCCAATGAAATATCAAACAATCCTCCAATGAAATACCAAACAATCCTGCTATGAAATACCACGCAATCTTCAAATGAAATACCAAACAATCCTCCTGATGAAATATCAAACAATCCTCTCAAGAAATACCAAACAATCCTCCCATAAAATACCAAACAATCTTCCAATGACACACCAAACAATCCTCCAATGACATACCATTTAATCCTCCATTAACGTACTAAACAATCCTTCAATGACATACCAAACAATCCTCCTATGAAACACCAAAACAAAGGAAGAATGATGAACGGACGAACGCCCTCCTAAAAAGGCCCCAGTCGTTCTAAAAGCAGTATCATTAGCCAATGGGAGGGAACAGACTGTCTCCTCTGGCCGATCAGAACACAACTTTCTCTAGCAACGTCTGTTGGCCGATCAGAACGCTGCCATAAAGTCAAAGACAAATTTAGCCCTAAAGCGATAACGGTAAATAACGAAATTTTTTTTCCCAATTCTGTTCAGCCATCATGCCCCACCCCACCCCACACCCATCCCCACATCTAAACCCTTCCTGCGCCAAAAAAAGGTAATAAAGCTGTCTGATTGGTAGGGAAAGCCGCCGTAGTTTTTTTCCTTTCTCTCAATGGACAGGGGGAAGCGGGGTGAGAGGAACTAAGGAGGGGGAGCAGGAACGAAGAGTGGGCGGATGAACAGATGCAGATAACCATGAGAGTACTCGAACAGAGAGGGGTGGGACCGGCAAACCAACATCGAATCGATTAGATACGCAGTGTTGTTAACAACACCGCTCGGAATGTGACTAGAGAGAGAGAGAGAGAGAGAGAGAGAGAGAGAGAGAGAGAGAGAGAGAGAGAGAGAGAGAGAGACAGACAGACAGACAGAGAGACAGAGAGAGAGACAGACAGACAGACAGACAGACAGACAACAGGCAGGCAAGCAGGCAGGCAGGCAGGCAGAGACAGCTAAAAGGGGGATGCGTGTGTGGAATACAGGCAGAGACGGACAGGCAGACAGACATATAGGAGAAAGACAGACAGAGAGACACACCACAGGCAGGTTAAAAGGGATAACAGGTAGACAGACAGACAGACGGGACGAAAAGGACAGACGGACAGACAAGAGGACAGAGAGATAAGAGATAGACAGACAGACAGAGAAGAGAGGACAAGAGAGAGACAGAGAGAGAGAGACGAGAGGAGAGAGAGAGAGAGAGACAGACAGACAGACAGACAGACAGACAGACAGACAGACAGACAGAGACTGTGATGTGTTACAATACGGAAAAACTGCGCTCGAAAACAGAATGAGAATTGGGTGTGCTGTAACAGCGTTAAATTGGACATGCACTCTGTGCGACCACACACACACACACACACACACACACACACACACACACACACACACACACACACACACAGCAATAGCTACACACACACACACACACACACACACACACACACACACACACACACACAGCAATTGAGAAGAAGGGTGAACGCAGGGGGGGAGGGGGACCTAGAAAGGAGACAGCACGGTGGTTCACACAAATTCTGACCACATCTGTTTCCCCTGTAAGGTCGATTATCACTATAAATAGACCAGTGACAGTTGGATCTCGCAATAAAATAACCGGCCAAAACCAGGACAATACAACGCAAAAGGCTCGACTCCAGTGTCTCGATCATAACTCGTTCATCGTCGAGTGAAGACTTCCTCCCACCTTCATTAAGGGGGAAAAAAAACGAAGAAAAAAACCCGTGACGACGATCGTGGACCGAAAGGCAAGAACTGATTTTTTTTTTTAAAGACATTAAATATCCTCTTTGAAGAGCAACTGAAACGGTCACAAAAATCCGAAGAGAATAAACCTCGGCTACCGATGGCCTATAAAGGTAAATGTCGGTAAACTATAATTTCCAAGTTTGACCCGATACAGCAACAGCACATCTATCACCGAAACCCTATACCAAATATCGATGACAACTCTTCCACGTCGTAGCTGAGAGGAAGCCAGAAACTTACCTCAACAAGCGTGCAAAGAATCAGTCCACTCAACAAAAAAGCCACTGCGGGGTAAGTACGTAAGAAAGCGACGCAAGAACGGCGGACTTTCTGTCGGGTCTCTTAACGACGGAGTTTGGCCGACCTGGCGTTCTCTCCAACTCAGTGACTAGTGAAGGTGTCGCCGTCGGCAACGCCCGTCGTAATCAGCCAAATAGTTCCAAGGGGGGGGGTGGGAGAGGCCAAGCGACAATACAACGAGCACAGCAACGCCCGTCGCAAATGGGTCTGACCAGAGCCTTGACTCACCGGCGGGTAGTGAGGTGTCCCAAGCGAGGAACAATACTAACAGAGTGCTGGGGTCATGGACTCAAGAAAAAGCACTTATGGGGTACAGTGTGTGCCAGAGGGATAACGCGCGGGTGTGGTGGTTTGCGGGTCTCTGTTGTCAGTGTAGTGTGTCGTGCAACGTCGTAATCAGCGAAGGTGGTCCTGTGCCCAAGCGAACAATACAACTAGGGCTGGGGTTGTTGAATGTAACGCATTATGGGTCGTTGCCTTGATAACCTCACTGGGTGTGTGGGTCTGTGTGTGTGTCGTGCGCACTGATGACGTCTGGGAGCTGTGTGACACATTGACTACCGGGTTGAATTCAGGAATATTCTTGCTTTCTCTCACTGTGTGTGTGTGCATGTGTGTGTGTGTGTGCGCACGCACGCGCGCGTGTGTGTGCATATGTGTGTACGCGCGTGTGTGTGTGTGTGTGTGTGTATGTGTGTGGTGTGTGTGTGTGCCGAGTAAGTAAGTCTTGTTTATACGTAATGTTCCGTCTCTCTCTCCTCCTTTGTGTAGATGCAATGTCTCTCTCTCTCTCTCTCTCTCTCTCTCTCTCTCTCTCTCTCTCTCTCTGTATAAATGTTTAAACGCAATATTCTCTCTGTATAAATTCTGTTTATACGCAATGTGTTTCTCTCTCTCTCTCTCTCCCCCCCCCCCCCCCCCCCCCCCCCCCCCACACACACACACACAGCCAAATAAATCTTAACCTTAGTGCGCTCTCTCTCTTCACACACACACACACACACACACACACACACACACACACACACACACACACACACACACACACACACACACTCACGCACACACACACACACTGCCGACATTTCAAGACTGCAGAGCCCACCGGCGAAAAACAGCGCCGTCAAGCAAGTGCCGTGTGCATACGATTGCCTCGTTGCTGTTCCGCTGACAGATGAAGACAGAACTACTCCAGACACGTTAAGGGACATAATTCCTCCTTGGCAGATGCCACTTTGTGTTACGGCCACCGGGTATGACACGACAGTTCCTCCACGGAAGCGTTCCCACGGGTGTACCTGCCGATATTTGAAGACTGCAGAGCCCACCGGCGAAGAACAGCGCCGTCAAGCAAGTGCCCTGTGCATACGATTGCCTCGTGCATACGATTGCCTCTCTTGACAGAGAGAGAAATGTTTACATTCAGTGTTCTCTCTCTTTTCTCACACAGACAGAGAGAGAGAGAGACAGAGACAGAGACAGACAGAGAGAGAATGTTTACATCAGTGCTCTCTCTCACACACACACACACACACACACACACACACACACACACAGAGAAAATGTTTACATTCCGTGCTCGCGCTCGCTCTCTCTCTCTCTCTCTCTCTCTCTCTCTCTCTCTCTCTCTCTCTCTCTCTCTCTCTCTCTGAATGTAACTCATTCTCAATTTAGGTCGCAGCATGAAACTCTTGCAATACAGACAGCAGCAGTGGTTGGACAGGCACCGCTAGTGTTAAGTCACAGACACCCTATACAGGCGACATACAACAGACACAACGACGGTACTTGGAGGAAACGACGGGGAAAATGAATGACCGCCTGTGGGAATCGAAGGAAGAGGTGAAAGGCACCTTCGGGTGTATCTTTTTCTTGTGTGTTTTGGCCGACTCTTTGGAAAGGCCCAGTGACGGTGAGGAAAAACCCACTGACCAAAGGGAAAGTCCAGTTGACAGCACGAAAAACTGTAATCTGTGATCCTCTTCAGAGGGCACTTAAGACTTCCACGCGGAAACTGGGCCGTGTCTGGAGTTGTTCTGTCTTCATCTGTCAGCGGAACAGCAACGAGGCTGTCGGATGCACACGGCAATTGCTTGACGGTGCTGTTTTTTCGCCGCGGTGGGCTCTGCAGTCTTGAAATATCGGCAGGTACACCCATGGGAACGCTTCCATGGAGGTTCTGTCGTGTCATATCTAGTGGCCATAACACATTGGCATCTTCCAAGGAGGAATTATGTCCCTTGACGTCTAAATGGAATGGCCCGTGCGTGCCTGCACCCTATGTGAACACTGCGCAGGTTTCCAAGGATGGTGCATGATTACTCCCAACTGATTGGCTCGGCAATCAACAGTACTTTTCTGGGTCCCCCTCGCACCTTCGGATGTGTCTTTTTCTACTCATGCAGCAAAATCTTCGCAATCCGTCGCGAATTTTTCACTGTTATTACTGTTAATAAACATCTGGAAAATCAGATTGAAAGCCACTTGTATTCGGTGTTTATCACTGTCTTCTGTGGTCTGGATTCTGCATGGCGATATATTTTCTTTGTAATATATCGGTAATGTTTACTTCTAATTTTTGTGTATTAATTTTCTTATAATGTATCGGTGATGTTTACTTCTAATTTTTGTGTATGTATTTTCTTGTAATTTATCGGTGATGTTTACTTCTAATTTTTGTGTATGTATTTTCTTGTAATGTATCGGTGATGTTTACTTCTGTTTTTTGTGCATGCATTTTCTTGTAATTTATCGGTAATGTTTACTTCTAATTTGTGTGTGTGTGTGTGTTTTCTTGTGATGTATCAGTGATATTTATTTTATTTTCTATGTATGTATTTTCTTGTAATGTATTGGTGATGTTTACTTCTACTTTTTGTGCATGTATTTTCTTGTAGTGTATTGGTTATGTTTACTTCTATTTTTTTTTGTGTATGTATTTTCTTGTAATGTATAGGTGATGTCTACTTCTAATTTTTGTGTATGCACAGTTAGGACTCTACATGGCGATGCATTTTTCTTGTATTGCATTTGTAATGTTTCGTTTCTAATTTTTGTATGTATTTTCTTGTAACGTATCGGTGATGCTTACTTTTAGATTTTGTGTAGGTACCGTTTGGATTCTGCATCGCGATGTATTTTTTTCTTGTCATGTATTTGTGACGTTTATTTCTGATTTGTGTGTATGTGTTTTCTTGTATCCTGTGATGTTCATTTCTAATTTTTGTGTATGCACAGTCCCCACCTTTTTCGTCTGCCCTCCTTATAAGTGGGAGTTGTAAAGCTCACCACACCCCTCTTAACTTAACTTCCCCGGCCCCCGCTCCCCGCTCCCCCCTCCCCCCCTCCCCACAATCGTATCCTCCTTCACCCTTGGCTTGAGAACGGAATCCAGCCTTCATTCAGCCTTCCATTGACACACCGTCGTCGCTGATGCCCAAGACAATTCTGTTTGAAAGTGTAGTGTCAACACAGCCTGCTTACTTCAACGGTATGCATTCCTCCGAAGGAATCGTACTTTATGGTGTATCCTACATTATGGTGTATCCTCTAGCCATGTGTGACCTGCCATGCTCATTATGATGATACCAAAGCGATTTCTTGCCTGTGACAGATCTCTCTGTCAACTGTTTTCAACGGTTCACTTACCCGAGATCCATCACCAGCAAGGAGCGGTCCGAAACGGAATTTCTCATAAGGCAGCAAGGACAATATTAGAAGTGCGCAGACTTAGGCCTGCATAAAAGGACAATAACGTTATGAAACACAAGATCAGACTCTTACATGCACTGATATGTTCGTCTCAGGTGTATCAAGACTCAGGTATATTCCGTCTTCATGTTAAGCATGCAAGATGTGGATCCTCACAGCAACTCCTGGCCATAGAAATGTCCGACATCCTGAACTGATCATATCGCCAGTGAACGAGGGCGTCAAGCAGTGCATCGGACCACATGAAGATCTACTGACACCGGTTAAGTCAACTACGCTGATGCAGTCATGTAACAACACCCAATGGCCTTGCTGATAAAGCATTTCTCCAGGGAATTGTTCAAAGGGGGAGGCGGAGGGGAAGGCAGGAAAAAAGGACGATGGACTGACAACACTGCAGAATGTATAGGGGAAACTGGAAACCCAGACCTCGGCAAACAAGTGACAGAGCTGAAGGAAATGGGGAACTGTTCTTTGGTGGTTGCATCAATGGCTCCCCACGGAGCTGACTGAGAAGACTGTTCTCTTCATTTCGCATACAGTTGAGGCAATACAATTGAGCGAGAAAAGAAGACAGTTCTCTTCACTTTGGCAATACAGTTGAGTGAGAAAAAAAAAGAAGACAGTTCTCTTCACTTTGGCAGTACAGATGAGTGAGAAAAAGAAGACAGTTCTCTTCACTTTGGCAGTGCAGTTGAGTGAGAAAAAGACAGTTCTCTTCACTTTGCCAGTACAGTTGAGTGAGAAGACGACAGATCTTTTCACTTCGGCAGTACAGATGAGTGAGAAAAAGAAGACAGTTCTTTTCACTTTGGCAGTACAGATGAGTGAGAAAAAGAAGACAGTTCTTTTCACTTTGGCAGTACCATTGAATGAGAAGACGACCGTTCTGTTCCCTTTCGGTTTTTAATTGAGTAAGAAGAGAAAGTCTATTGTCTTCACTTTCGCAGAACAGACATCAAAACTGTACAATCACCTTAACAACAGGCTATAGATAATGTGTCAAAAATTTGTCACCAAAATCACAAGAGTTTTCACACACTAACAAAACTTACGTATGGTTTTAACATCAACGAAAGCCTTGTATGTCTTGAAATAAACAACTCCTCTATTGAACAGATCAGCAGACACGTGTTCCTGGAGTTTCAGTTATACAATGCAGCTGTCGTATTCTAAGCGTAATCATCAACAACAGCATGAAAAGGCATTACTATCCATAACTGCAAAAATTTGGGTCTCGATCTTTTCTTTTCTTTTTTTTTTTTTTTTTTTTTTTTGGGGGGGGGGGGGTGTGGTGGGTGTGCAAATTTGGATCTCGATTTCGTCTTTTTTCCCTTTTTTCTCTACAATTAAGGTCAGATGTTATTTCAAACGCAATATACGTTCTCAGCTTTTCTCACTGCGTATCTACAATCTGGCATGATGCTAGCCAGCCATTATCACAGAAGAATTACCTACATAACAATTAGCCTACATTAATGTTCATCTTTCGGTACAACATGGCACCACCATACCTTGCCAACGATGTTTTTGGTCTCCTTCACTTTAAAAGAATGTTCTTTTCTATTCAACAACACAGAACAACACAAACAGAATGCCAGTTACATATATAGGATGTAGCTGAAGATTCATCCGCGGTATCAAAACATATACAAACAACTCAAATGGTATGGAAAAGAAAGGGAAATGAAGTATGGAGGATCATCTGTGTTCATATACACATGGACATTCTCTCCTTTCATTTACTGTCCGGCCCCTCGACCACAAATTCACCTCAATCCACTCTCCCGTCTGTCTCTTCAAAAACCCCCCCCCCCCCCCCCAATCCCTCATTACACACATCGATTCCTCTCCCTCTCCCATCCCCCTCTTATCCCCGTCACTTTCTCATAAGCCATTCAGCTAACAAATCTACTTTCAAACATGCCTTGTATTGCCGGTTGAATAAGTGAAGAAAAATATCAAATAAAGAGAACAGAGCGAATACTTAACACCCAAGGTTTTAACTCGTGTCACATAAGATGTTTTCAGGCCCAAATGTTACTGTCGGTGTTCGTTTGACACAGAACATGTACATTATTTCCACATATACTTTTTTTTTCGGTTAAAAAAAATCAATGAGCAAAAAATTAGTAATCATTACTATGGAACATTCATCCATTTACCAACCTCAAGTGTAGTAGCCATTTTGTTCCCAGTTCATTTGAAAGGCATTTCCCAACACTTGCATCATTTTCTTTTTTACCCGAAGCCAGAAAACCGTAGATCGTCGCTGAATTGTTTACGAACACTGACAAACAATCGCTCGAAGAAAAGAGCTCAGGCTAAGACCTTGAGAGTACACTCCCTTTATGACCTTCCCCTTGGCCTGGTAGTGACAGTGTCCATGATGGCGACGCAAGCGAAACTTTCACCACATACGCGTTGCCAAAGGGTTCGGTGAGAAGAACACGATGTTACCATACGGTCGAAGTCGCTCCCCCCCCCCACCCCCCCGACCTTCCATTCAGTCAACAATGTTATCATCAACTGATCGAAGTTCCCTATGCACATCGACATACACACACTCGCCCACGTGGTCATCCGCAGAGGTGGTAAGAGAAAAACAGACGAAATATAACTTTCACATTCTCCACTATGGACCGAAAATAACGACAGGTCTCCTGCAAACGTAGGCCTACTTATTTTATTAATTTTCTACCCCCCCCCCCCCCCCCCCCCCCCCCACACACACACACACGCACGCACGCACACGTGCACACACACAGACACACAAAAGTATGTCGTGCGTAAGCGGCATTTCGAATCTCTAAATTTGATTTGTGCTCCTACAGGTCGAAAAATAATTGCTGTATTTGCTCTGTGGCGCTATAGGTTTAGAAAATCATATCTGAATTTGCTACCTGGCCATACAGGCAAAGGTGCCACAGGTCCAGAAAACAGTCTCTGAGTTTGCTATATGGCCCTATTGATCTACAAAATAATCTCTGTTGTTAAGTGGCCCTACCGGTCTAGAAAGTAATCTTTGAAGTCGGCATGTGGTCCTGCTGATATTAATTGTAATCCGTATGTTCCACATACGGTCCAGAAAATAACATACCTACAAGTCCAGAAAATAGTCTCTAGTTTCGATGTGTGCCCTTACAGGTCTAGAAAGTAATCTCAGTATCTGATGTATGCCCCTTCCGGTCCAGAAAACACTCTCTGCATTTGGTGTGTGGTCTCACAGGTTAGAAACTCCCTATTTGGTATGTGGTCTTTCTCGTCCAGAGAAATAATCTGCACGTCTGATGCATTATCCCACTGGCACAGAACAAACCCTAGAACACTAACGGGAGGGTCTTATCCGTTTTAAGACGATGGGAAGTGGGGGAAGGGGCGGGGGACGGGGCGCAAATATTCAGATGATGATGATGATGATGTAGAAGAAGAAAATCAAAATGGTAACTAAAACCATATGCAAACTAATCATGATGATGTTGAAGATCAAAAGCGCACGCAAAGCAGTCACACTGAAATCTTATTTTACAGCTAATACTACATCAATTTTCCTCCATCGAATGCGCTGGCGCCGCCTCCCCCCCCCCCCCCCCCCCCCCCCCCCCCCCCCCCCCCCCGCCTCCCTCTCTCTCTTTCTCTCTCTCTCCATCTCTCTCTCTCCTCCGCAGGCACACACACACACACACACACACACACACACACACACACACTCAATAGGCGTATTGTGGCTTAAAAGTTAATTCGTTGTTAAAATGCACAGACACAACAAGGTCATCCACGCAAGATTGCAATGGGAGCGGAGGCGCGCGGTGTTGACAGGAGGAGAAAACGGGGAGAGTGGGGAGGTGCATACTCGAGTGTACGTGCACATGTGCGCATATGTTTGTGTAGGCGGTACCGTGTGTGTGTGTGTGTGTGTGTGTGTGTGTGTGTGTGTGTGTGTGTGTGCGCGCGCGCGCGCGCGCGCGAGCGCTTTGTATGCCCGAGTGGTTGGATGTTAGTCCGTTTGAGTGTGCTTAGGGAGTAAACTGGTTTTTCTAATTGCTTTAGACAGGTCCGGTCCACACTATTATAATTAGATGAATCGCTCTGCCCTCTACAATAAACCAGTGGGAAAAAAGTCAATGGGTCTTTCTTTCTTTTTTCCATTATTACACCTTTTGCCCGCTCATGCAATCTACTATACCTTCTGTGCAAGCCTGTGACGCGGAAGAGGTGGGATCTCTGACGGGTGGTTTCGTGTTGCGCGCGCGCGCGCGTGCGCGCGCGCGCGCGCGTGTGTGTGTGTGTGTGTGTGTGTGTGTGTGTGTGTGTGTGTGTGTGTGTGTGTGTGTGTGTGTGTGTGTGCGTGCGCGTGAGTCTGTGTGCGTGTGCGCGCGCGCGCGTGTGTGCTTGTGTGTCTGTCTGTGTGTAATGTCCCTGTCTGTGGCCCCCTCCTGTGTGTGTGTGTGTGTGTGTCTGTGTCTGTCTGTGTACCAGTGTGTCTGCATGTGGTGAATATACATTCCTATTGATCTTAGCACTTCGTTTCATTGAAACCAGGTCTTCCCAATGCCCCGGGTCCCAAACAAAGTAATGAATTGAACAGGAAGTGCCAGAAAGGCCCGCCACACACGCTTCACCCTGGACACTTCACGAACCTGTGATTGTTCTGACAGGCAAAAAAAAAAAAGGTCAAATAAAGACTTGAATACGTTTCTCCTGTATAGAGACGAAGTATTTCAACTTCAAAAAAAAAGCTCATTTTTCAGTGTCCTTGAGGTGTCAAGCAACACAAAAGGTGTGCATGTTGGACTCTCGCTTGCGCTATGTTGACACGACCAACTCGGACAAACGTAAGAGTTTCCACTCGAACAACTAAATTTTGACATCATTTACAAAAGATACACTTACTATGCTTTTATATGATCACATTCGTTTCAATGCAAACAATTTAACCAGGACCTCACGGGCTCACACGTACTTTTAAAAAGCTAGGGTCTCAAACAGCGCCGAACTAAAAAAAATGTCGTTTAGCACACAAGATTCCTTTGAACTCACAGACCTGTATGCTGTTCGAGTTCTGGGGTTTTTTTGCCTCAACAAACCACCATACCATCACAATCTCTATGACCTCATGTACACTCATGAACACAAACTGTCTGTGACCCTTTCAGTTTCAGAAACGGATAAACAATATGTCGCTAGTCTATCTGAGGAAAATTTCCTGTAAAGAAAAATAAACATGGATCATTCGACCTATTTACATCAATTCAAAACATGCCTTTATCTGTATAATTACTTTTTTTGTTGTTCCTCTTTTCATTTTTCACCGCATCGTACCAGAGATTTGCTCATTCTATCTAAGTCCAGACGTAGCCTTTTATCACTGACACCTCTCGCGTCATTTGAAAAACAACAACAACAAAAAAAAACACCTCTATGAGGCATGCGCCCTCACCAACGCGTCCATTTGCGAGGCCGTCGACCAGCTGGTTCTCCAAGACGACTGACCATCCTACAGGTGATACACCAATCACCTCGTGTTATTTGTTTACAACCTATTTCAACGCATGCAAGCTGCACAGTTTCTGTGACTGGGTGGGCCATGGCAAATGGGGGTTAGAAAAATAGTTTAGCATGCTTCTCTTTTTAAAAGCTTGTTATTCTCTTTTCAAAAGCTTGTAGAAGTAACTTGCAACTTGTGTTTTCCATTGACATAACTTGGCACAGTTCGGACAGTGTGACTTCGAGTTTCGTCAAGTACAAAAACAAGGCCCCGCATGCGCTTCCCCGCGCATGCGCTTCGGTGTGATTGTGTGATGTGTGTGTGTGTGTGTGTGTGTGTGTGTGTGTGTGTGTGTGTGTGTGTGTGTGTGCGCGCGCGCGCGCGCGCGCGCGCGAGTGTGTGTGTGTATATATGCATGGGTGCCTATCTGTGTCTATATAAAGGTAAACCTGTGTATCCAGCGCAATATGTGCCAAAAGCAAGGCTCTCAGCTCCCCCCCCCCCCCCCCCCCCCCCCCCCCCCCCCCCCCCAAGATGTTCACATCATTCTCCTTCGGACAGAGCACAGATAGGCGACATTTTCATTCGTAATGCCTCAACCACACTGTTCATGACTGCTGATCGGACGATCACTAACCTGCGCAATTTATCTCGGGCGTCTTTGCAGTCGGTGAGGGTGTCTGTCATACTCGGAGATACACAGCCGCTGAAATCGCTCGCCTGCTGATAAGGGCGTGCCGTGGACCGACTTCATCCGTTGATAATCGATTTACCCGACTCCCTTTACCGGTGCGTCGAGCTGTCCGACCTCAGTGGTCTCCCCTGACCGTGGCCTGGCTTATCGGTACGCCCATGGTTTTGGGGGTGTCGCTGCATCCTATCAACTCCAACATGAACTCTGCGCATGTGCTATGCAACTGTACGCATACTGGTTCTGATTGTGAGGGGGGAGGGGGGAGGAGAGCAGGAAGGGAGAAAGAGAGAGAGAGCGAGAGAGAGAGAGAGTGTGTGTGTGTGTGTGTGTGTGTGTGTGTGTGTGTGTGTGTGTGTGTGTGTGTGTGTGTGTGTGTGTGTGTGTGTGTGTGTGTGTGTGCTTGTGTATGCATGCTTGTGTGCGTACGAGAGAGAGAGAGAGAGTGAGAGAGAGAGAGAGAGAGAATGTGTACCGCTCGCATATGTATGTGTGTGTGTGTGTGTGTGTGTGTGTGTGTGTGTGTGTGTGTGTGTGTTACTGACTGAATGTGTGCGTGTGTGCGTGTGCGTGTGTGTGTGTGTGTGCGTGAGTTGTGTGTGTGTGTGTGTGTGTGATAATATTATGGTATTTGTGATGCGCAAATGTGTGTACGCGAGCGCTTGCAAGTGGTAAACGCGATATGTGTATGAATGTCTCTCTCTCTCTCTCTCTCTCTCTCTCTCTCTCTCTCTCTCTCTCTCCCGCTCCCTCCGTCCCTCCCTCTCTCCCTTTCCCTCCCCCTCTTTCTTACTTTACTCATTTGCTTTATCCAGTCACTTCGGTCAGATGGGCATAATCCGTAACCTAAATTACGCTGGCATTAATGGTTTTTCACAAATCTGTACAATATTTCGAATCGATTTTGGATAAGCCTGACCACCAAAGTCTACTGAACTAATTGAACTTTATGCACACCACCACTGAGCTCACTGTAATGAAACAGGACACACGAGAATGCTATCTGGCTACAGAACTGGGGAGGAAAAGCTGTGGGAGGGGGAATGGAAGAGGTGGAGGCTTCCTGTTCTCACCGTTCCTGGTAGGCCGAGGCTGGGGGAGGGGGTGGCAGGGGGGGGGTAATTCCTCCGCCTGCCCAGCAAAGACAAGGCTAGTAAGACCACGAGGAGGCAGGTTTTACCTTCGCCTATGGCAGCATTTATCTTGTACTATCATGGAAAATCATAACAGGTCTATCTGACCGCAGACGCTGTCCACTCTTTCTTCAACGCTGCAGAAAACCAAAGACCAGGTGAGGTCTGACTGACAAATACAGACTTCTTTGCTTCAAGAGAGGGGAAGCTGCCTGTCGTCCTGACCCTCTGCAGTCTGTCCTGACATGCCAGCTGTCACATACGGCAATCCTGTAAGGAGGAACAGGTACCCGCCATTCTGCAGTAGGCACAAAAGGCCGGTCCTTCCGCACCGAACCCGATCATGGTACTTCGATATTCAAAACATCGCATCGGAGATGGGACATGAAGATCCACCAGGACGCTCCTACATCCTATTCCGGTGGCCTGGGGCAATACAGAGCACAGAACGTGAGACAAGACTTGTTTGTGGGCACTCTTTCCGACTGTTACAGATAGAGGCTCAGCGAATATCTACAACCACCTGCAATGTAAGCTCGTTTGTTTGTTTACTGGTTGGTCTGTTTGCTTGTTTGAGACACCCTTCAGTTCCGAAACACCCTAAGATGTATTCAACTGTTTGTTGTGAGGCACAGTAACTGCTCCATCTACCACAGATCGGACACTGGCGTGACTACCGCTTTTGGTGGAGCCCACAAGGGAAAACCCATCCTCAACCGCTTTTCACACACTTCAGATTGCTTACGGAAATCTTCCAAGCCATTTACGGTCGCGATGGGACTGAAAGCAGACAAAGGCCTGTCCGCCTCTGCTCCCTCCACGACACTCCCATGCCTGTCGCTTCTCTGACTGGAGCAGTGAGTCCGCTTCACCATCATGATCGTCGTACATGGGTGTGTTTCAGGTGTCAAATGCCATGGTCCAGGATTTTCCCTTCTCATTTCTCCCATACCCACCCACTAGAGAGTCCAGATATGGGACGTTGCCGGCACTCTGCTGATTCTCACAACCGCAAAGGGCCACATCAGGGCTGTCACCGCGTTCAAGTCAACTCACAAGTCGTTAACAAAAAAATTAAAGATTCTCACCGAAAAAAAAATTTCAATAATAATAATAATGATAGTGATGATAATAATAATAGCAACAATGATAATAATACGACTTCATTAAAAAAAAAAACTTTAGTGAGACAAAAAGTACAGGAAAAGTACCATGTAACGAAATGTCCTGAAGTTGGGTCATAATTTATGCTGAAGAGAGCACACGGTGGAAAAGTTTAAAGATTTCTGCTGAATAATATCGTGTGAAAGGACCACAAAAACAGAATATGGGCGACCGTTAAGAAGAGACAGAGACTGAAAGAGACGAAGAGGAAGAGACAGACAGGCAGACAGACAGACAAATGCGAAATTCATTTCCCCCCACTTCACCTGAAATACATAACCTGATTCCGAGGACACTTCAACTTACGAATAGGACAACAACGGCACTCGTCAGATTTGACCGTTTTCTATCAACCTTCAACGGGGCACTGAGGTCAGTGCGCGCTCTGCGTGTGTCCTGCGCCATCGGCTTCACTATAAGCAGCATGACAGGCCCTGTTGTTTGGCACACAACACAACAACAGGAAGGAGTTCATAAGATCGACCATCTTCTTGTCACCACAGTTCGAACTCTTTTTTTACAAAACAAATAAAGTACACAGCTACGCTTTGGATTCGAAGGAGAAAAGGAAAACGCGAGAGAGAGGAGAGAGGTTGGGGGACTGTGCAGGAGGTCGTAGCGGACAGAGAGGGTAGAGTTTACACGGTGCAGAACTCCAGAAGAAAGTTGAAAGATAAGCAGTAGCGCATACTGTGCCGCTGGTCACCGACTGGTCAAGGTGCCCGTCTTAGAGCGGTCAGAAGGTCAGAGGCCTCCTAACAAATAGAAATGAACGAGGAAACGAAAGGGGGGGGGGGGGGGGGGAAGGCGGGGCGGGATGACCGAGACTTCATCTTCCTATGCGTGCGTGCGTGCGTACGTACGTGCGCTTGCGTGCGTGTATTTGTGTGGCGTGCGTGTATATGTGTGTGTGTTAGAGAGAGAGAGAGAGAGAGAGAGAGAGAGACAGACTCTGTGGGGGGGGTGTGGGTGGTGGGGGTGAGAGAGAGAGAGAGACTGTGTTTGAGAGAGAGAGAGAGAGAGAGAGAGAGAGAGAGAGAGAGAGAAACTGACTGTGTGTGTGTGTGTGTGTGTGTGTGTGTGTGTGTGTGTGTGTGTGTGTGTGTCAACGCTCAACGACCCCAGTAATCATATCCCCAGCAGCTGGTCTCAAACACACCTCTTGTCTCCAAGTCAGATCGTGACATGAGTTGTACACTTCCCGGTGTTCGCTGATAACAAGGCAAGCAAGTCGATCACACACTGAACCATTCAACGGTTAATAATACTAGCAATAACACACACCTGTCAAACCACTTTCTCCTGCACTGATCACACTCAGTCAGGTGTGTGTGTGTGTGTGTGTGTGTGTGTGTGTGTGTGTGTGTGTGTGTGTGTGTGTGTGTGTGTGTGTGTGTGTGTGTGTGTGTGTGTGTGTGTGTGTGTGTGTGTGTACGTGTACGCGTGTGTGTGCGTGTGTGCATGTGTGTATGTGCGTCTGTCGGTCGGTATCTGTGTGTCACCACCAAAAAAAAAAACTACCGTGGTGAGAACACCGGATCACGGAGAATGACATTGAACACCCGGACGACCGTCAATGTGATTGCCAACAAGTTTATCCGCAGTCACCAAGATTTCCGCGTCCGCTGGAAGTCACTTTCACAGTTCTCCCTCGTTAGTTCAGTGAAGACTGTCCAAATATGATGTCATTTTTTGTGTGAATACGCCCATATGTCACTTGCTGTGTAAGTTGAAGGGTCGCTCGGTTGTTTATTCACCTGAATAACGTCTATGGGGTCGTCTCCACTGTGCTGATCATCATCACACCAAGCTGTCACGATCTCTTCAGTTCTGCGTTGTGTCGTGCACCAGCTGGAGGCCCGGGCCTGTTCGCAAATCCCATCATCAGCACAGCCTTCTTCACCGCTGGCTCCACCGATCCAAAGCCCGACATCATCACTTCATCGTGTGCAGCTGCGACAAGACTTTTTGCTCACACTGCTCCGTGTCGAAACTCTTCTTGCCTGTCACTGTGCCGTGTGTCCCGTGCAGGCTGAGGTACAGACAGAGGGAGATGGTCGTCACACTCAAAAATGTCACCACATCAGCGGATCAGAACAGGCTCCGTCGACGCTTAAGTGCTGCATTGACGTACTCATTGAAAAACATTTTGCTTTCCGTTTCTACCCGCTTGCCTGAAACTTTGAAACGTATTGGGTAATTTCGTTGCGTATATAACGCGAGAATGCACTGTGTGAGATGCCTCGTAACTAAACATCCGTGTGAAAAGGAAGGACAGGTTGAAAGGGGAAAGAGTGGGAGGAGGGGGGGGGGGGGCGACAAACTGCTTTCAAATACCGCACAGATAATTGATTTGAAGCATACAGTGCTTATGTTTCAGCATGACCAACTGAAGTGTGTATCATGTTCATGTTCTTTTGGGACTTTTTTTCACGGCTAACGCCATGAGCATTCACGTGCGCGCGGGCATGCGCATACACGTTCATGTGCCACTGTCTTGTATAATTATGGTTCTATCAAATCACACAGAGCAGAAAAATCAGTTTGTCCTCTCTCGCAGATTTTCCAGAAAGCCGTGGCTTTGCCTCTGGTGACCGGTAGAATATGAGTGACTCAGTAATCAAGCGACCAATTCATATACATAGCTTACAGGGAAAAATGCATTATTCTTGGATTGCTCCTGCAGATTTGCACCTATCTTAATGTCATGTGTCGGTCAATAAGCATTCTCAGTTTCGAAGAATGATGATGTGAGAGCATTCGTCATTTGAACACGTTGGCTCTGGCCGCCGTGAAGAAGACTCCAGTTTGTGCCGGCGAGCCCGAACAACAGACACTGTGATCGTAGAAAGCTTTTATTCTTCACAGGACACGGTTTTACGTACATCAGAGCTGGAGATGCACTGTTGCTCATCAAGTTATACCAGTCAAAATGCAACAGGTGTTACCGAAATCGATCAATAGAACACCTCTTCCCACTCCCCAGCCTCTCCCCCCTTCCCTCCCTTCGCATTCACACTCCCTAAAAAGTGCAGGACGGGATAGATTTATCCCTGTATGCATGTGCGTGCGTGCGTGCGTGCGTGCTTGAGTGCGTGAGTGCGTGCGAGTGTGTTGTTGGTTGTTGGTTAGAAACTATAGCAGAATAATGCCAACGGCTGGTCGTGATTTACAAGGTGTGGAATTTTGTTTTCACGCATGAATTTTCAGTGTACTCCTCCTTATTAAATGAAGCTTCAGTTCGTGTCGACTACGTGCATGTGACTGTCACACCGGCCAGTAAGAATGGTGGCAACTGAGAAGAAAAAAAAAACAGCCATGGAGCCGGGATTATCGGCAGGTGTAAATCCATGGTTCACATCAAAGCGTCAGACTGTCAATCACAGTAAGTGTGCAGACTTCGGAGAATCACGTAGATCTTCATAAAATCACACACAGACAGATACACAGATAGATAGATAGATAAATAAATGTTGTGTATAGGAGAGAGAGGGGGGGGGGTGAGAAAGAAAGAGACTCCAGTTGGCTTAATGTTAAAAAGTCATTAGACTCCTAACATTTCCGTTAATGACAGACATATGATCTAAAAACATTATGCATGAATTCTTGAAAATCACACGAATTCTGATTTCTAAGAGCTAACGAACAGACATGGCACGATGATAGCAGAACTCAAGAGAAATGCGCAGCTCCCACCACCCCACCCCACCTCCATTCAAACACACACAGTTTACCACCCCCCCTCATCCCCGTCCTTTATCCTCAGAACCACTCATGCGCACTACTGGCAGACACACAAAGACAGACCGACAGACAAAGAGAGTAAGCGACGGACAGACCGACAGAGACGGAAACAAGTTGACACGGTCTCATGTGACTTAGCTTCTTTCTGTTTGAAATCTAGCATGCTACAATGCCAACAAAATCAACCTTGTCTGCAAAGACGAGAGATGAGAAAAGAAATCTTACCTCCTGAATGTGCACCGCCGTTATTTTTCCACCAAGCACCTTGGCAAAATCGTTCTACAAGGGCCGGTGCGAGGACAACATCAGTGAATGAACTGGCCTCACACTCAGCAACTGCCTAAGACCGTCTGAGAAGCGGGAGGAAGCTGATCGCGGTGTCTTCTGTGGCGCCCCAACGGTCTTCAAGACTCCGGGATAGGCGATAGATGACCATGATCAGTGATGAACCTTGGCGAGTGTGAGAATGCCGAGGTCTCCACCTACTAATCACAGAATGTTACAATTTTTGGTAAATGGAGGCAAAAAAAAAATGACTGAATATAATTTAGAAAGATTTCCTCTTTGACCCTTTACCCTTTAAAAACAACGTTTACCTTTTTCGTATTGAAGGTGAAGTGGACTTCAACCAAAGCAAAAAAATATTGTCTGTGTCGGGTTCAGTGATTCGTCCAATTCTGCTAGTGA
>JADBJO010001088.1:275000-280000 GCA_016801955.1 Conus betulinus
TGATGAATGCGGGACGAAGAGAAGCACGAATATGATGAATGCTGGACGGAGAGAAACACGAATATGATGAATGCTGGACGGAGATAAACATGAATATGATGAATGCTGGACGGAGAAAAACATGAAAATGATGAATGCTGGACGGAGAGAAACATGAAAATGATGAATGCTTGACGGAGAAAAACATGAAAATGATGAATGCTGGACGGAGAGAAACATGAAAATGATGAATGTTGGATTTGGGGTGATGTTGTGAATGCTGAATATCGACGAGGGAAAACGTGAGAATGATGAATGTTTTGAAGAGGGGGGGAAAACGTGCGGCGAGAATGAATGATGAATGTGCGGCGGGGGAAAACGTGAGAATGATGAATGTGCGGCGGGGGAAAACGTGAGAATGATGAATGTGCGGCGGGGAAAAACGTGAGAATGATGAATGTGCGGCGGGGGAAAACGTGAGAATGATGAATGTGCGGCGGGGGAAAACGTGAGAATGATGAATGTGCGGCGGAGAAAACCGTGAGAATGATGAATGTTTTGACCACGAGAAACGCGAAAATAATGACTGTTTGATTGGGGAAAAGGTGAAGATAATGAAAATTGGATGGGAGGGGGGGGGGGGGGGGGGGGGGGGGGGGGGGGGGTGAAATGATGAATGTTGGACCGAGGCAAACGTGAATATGATGAATGTTGAATGAAGGAAACGTGAAAATGAAGCACTTTTTAAGTGGCGACAATGATGAATAGTGGACTTGGGTAACTGGAAGAGGGAGGGGGGGGGGGGGGGGGGGGGGGTGGGGGGGGGGGGGGCGAGACGCGAGAATGGTGAATGCTGGACGGAGGGAGACTGTGAGAATGATGAATGTTGGATGAGAGGGGGTGAGAAGAATACAGGAAAGATGAATGATAGATGGTGGGGTGGTGCGACACTGATGAACGAAAGACAGATGAGAAAAACGAAGGAAAGAGAAGAGCGTGAGAATGATGACCTTAATAAAATCAGGGCAGCGACAGACTAGAAGTGGGCACATTCAGCACAGAATATGACGAAATGAGGACAGGAACGCACTGATAATCAATGGATGACACGGTGAAGAGGACATAAAACTACTGAGTATAGGACGGGGGCAGAACATGACAAAAGTAAATGAAGAACAAGACGAGAGGAAGAGAACATGAGAATAATAACCGAGAGCCGGAGCGGTAACTGGGGAACGTGAGAAGGATGAATTATGGAGGAGTGAAGAAAAGGAGAACGGAGATCAATGGTTGTGAGAAGACAACGTGGAACTGACGAATGATGCTCTGGAGGAGGAAAGGACTTACAGAGCATGACTGATGGACGGGAGAAGAACATAAGATGATAAATGACGGGCTGAATAGGAAGGATGGAGTTGAATATGGTACGTCCACCCAACTGTTCAAAGAAAAATAAAGAGATAACGCTAGAAATGACTGTATGATAAGTTCGTAGCAATGCAAAGAACAGGTCAGCAGTGTATCAAAGGAACAGGTTGTAGCAGGGAAGAATGAAAGGGGGCGGGGATGTCGGGACAGACTGCAGGATTTCAAGGCTGGAGGTGGAGGGAAAAGGACCAAACATGACACAAGAGAATGGGGAATATGGAAACATGAATAATGTATAACAAGGGGTATGGGCGGTAATGAATGGGCTAAAGAATGAAGGAGGCGGAGTAACTGAAGGGCCTCGAGTTCAAATCCATGAAACAATAAAAGAAGACAAGTACAGTGGAAAAGCAAGAACCTGACTCCGGACGGAGATGGAAATTGGTGGTGGTGTGCGTCCAATCCTCTCAGCATGTCCACAACATGTTTATACGATGAAGTGAAGGGTCTCTCGAGAACATCAAAGAGTGAACTTGAAAAGCAGGGAGTGGAGAGAAAACTGGACTGAAAAGTACAATACCCTGGTGTGAAAGGATGCCAGTGAGAAGCATAGGAAAGGAAGTAAACAAAAAGTGTAGTGAAGAGTATCAGAAAATCCTGTGTGTGGGAGCAGCGGCAAAGGTAGAATGTTTATTAGGAATTATAAGCGGAATCTATCAAAACTGATGTATTTTGAGTGGATCAGACGTAACCCATATCAGGATCGCAAGCATTTAAAACAATTAATACCATCGAGTCGCCAGACCGAGACTCGAAACGCGCGTGGATCAAACTAATTCTGTAAAAAAAAATTAAAAAAATAAAATAAAAAAGGCTAACATTTGTTTAATCAACTGATTCAGCATAGTTGCTTCAAGAACCCCGTCCCCACCCTTTACCATCAATACCCATACCCACCTCATTAAAAAAAAAAAAAAAAAAAAAAAAAAAAAGCCAACATTTTTGTTTAATCAACTGATTCAGCATAGTTGCTTCAAGAACCCCGTTCCCACCCTTTACCATCAATACCCATACCCACCTCATTAAAGAGTAAGTGCAGGGTAAGGCCGTTATAAGACGAGTTCACATACGCCAGGGGCTTCCTGTATTGATGTTCTGATCGTGTCGGTGTAGTGTTGCATACACCGTCTACCATCCCTCTCTTCCCTTCCATCCATCTCCCACCCCCTCTGACCAGCCTACCCGTCTGCACTACCACCTTGATAAAAGTCGCCGCTCAACCTGAATATGATCTCACCTTGAACCTGGCTCTGCACAGGGTCTATACTGTACCAGTTAGTTTGACGAATGCGTATGAAATCTCAGCAACGAAATATTGTTGGATACTACCAGCGGTATCACAAAAGAAATCGCAGGAATGAAAAACTGCTGAATACTAAGAGCGGTTTCACAGGTGAAGTATTTCACGGAACAGCAACGAAATAACATTGACCTGCACTTGGTTACACTCAGAAAGAGTGAACAGCACAAAGCTTGGAGAACTCAGAAACAAAGGCTAATGCAACAAGGTGCAGAAAACTTGGTCACTGAAAATGAAAAGAAAAACGTACGGTGCTGACCACCTTTGGAAAGGAAACAGCGAATCTGGGGACACTTTTTGACAGCCTGTCTGTTGACCTGTGGTACAGGGAGCTAAACAGAAGTGAACCCTTGAGCGAAAATGTCACACAAGAAGTGAACTTAGCACGTGGAATGTAGAACGGAGAAAACGGTCATGATACTCTGTGTGTGTGTGTGTGTGTGTGTGTGTGTGTGTGTGTGTGTGTGTGTGTGTGTGTGTGTTCGGACTTTGGATGATTGAATGCAATGAAGGAATGTTTTGTCAGACTGCTCAGCCTGCCATATGGCGAAAACAACAAAGTCTTGGCATACCTGCTCCACAATCACCAAGCTAGAATGTTAGTGTTTTAGGGAGAAACAAATTACTCAAAGCTGACACCATTATCAGAAACGAGACTGAAATGGCAGTATTCGAGCTGGGCATGGACAATGTCTGTTTTCATTACAGCTCACGCAGACCACAGAGAGCATTTCCAGGACTGTCAACACGTAATTTAAAAAACAAAAAATAAAACGCAAGCAAACAAACAAAAAAACAAGCAAACAAACAAAAAAACAACAAAAACAAACAAACAAACAAACAAAAACCAAAGCCAAGAAGTCACTCCTGTCAAGGCAAAACTCAGATTTACATATGACTTACATGTACGCTTATTCATAATATCAATTTCCATGCTGCATTCTTTCACTTGGATAAAGCTAAGCCATGCTAAGTGCACCAGCCACTCTGATCATTTCGCTCATAATTTTCTTTGAAAACCGATGAAAAAATCCTTTTGAGAAAATTCCAATGCAACAAAGATACATCAAAATGTCTAACTAGTGAACAGCACCTAGAACGGATAAGAAGTGCCTGTTTCAGTGGTTATACTCTCACCAAGCCCACTCACCAGATTACAAGGAAGAACTTTACAACTTACAAAGTTTGTTAATAAAAAACTGATTCCCAGACCACAGGAAAATGGACAGACCGCAAATGCAGAAATGCAATCGGCAACAGTACAGAGAAAATAAAAATCAACCCAAGTTTAAAGAGAAGTCAAAGCCAAAGAGAGTCACACACACACACACACACACACACACGCACACACACACCGGACTTCGAGAAGACAGGGTCACAATTTACATTGAAAGATCCTCAACACTCCCCCCCTCTCTCTCTCTCTCTCTCTCTCTCTCTCTCTCTCTCTCTCTCCCCCCATGCATTCCCACTGGGCGAATTAAACAAAAAGTATGAAGAATGTTTAAAACCCAGATTAAAGAATGGGCCACACAGGCAGCAGTAACGACAGTGAAAGGAACCAAGATAAACAAGAATCCCAAAACGCGAAAAGAAAAAGGAGATGACGAGCACGATATCGCAAGAAGATTGGAACGCAGCTTATACTAAAAGAGCCATACCCCCATCCCACCTCCACCCCTTCCTTCGACATGGGTTTTCCGCTGTACAGGGTGAGTTCTAGGCCAGAGATCAAAAAGGACTGTCAAGCAGGTTTGGAAAAGTACGTAACAGAAAGAACATCCTTACAGAAGGACTGTGTTCACGTGCTGGCAACATTGGAAAGTTGTTTCAGGATACTCAGATGATGTAAGCTAGCACAGTAACGAGCTTCGTGGACCTGTCTTTTCCTCTAGGATGTTGTGATCTTCCGTTTCACTCGCAGAAAGAAAGGAAGAGAGGTGCATCAGTGAATGAGGAGCCATGAAGGCACTGGGAGGGAAAGGGTGGAGGGGGGGAACAGACGTTCGGAAGGGATTAAGTGGTCTCTCGGATAATGAGAGATCAACGCCAGTAAAATCACTTGAACAATAAATAATTATGACGAAGGCGAAAGACCAGATATGTTCAACTATGACAAAATAAAGTGATCAGGAAGAAATAATATAACGTGTAGATTTAGAACACATGACGTCCAAACTTTTTTTTTTTTTAAATACCTCGCTTCGTAGAAAGAAAATCAGCGATTCTGTTAATTCTTAATGAGCTTACAGCACAGCCGCCTTCAGATTTGATACTGACCGCCATTGCCCCT
>JADBJO010001088.1:287500-292500 GCA_016801955.1 Conus betulinus
CAGCGTGACGTTCTGACCGACATGATTGTCATTTCCACTGCCCACCTTAATGCGCTGTTCCCCTACTCTCCAATGCTCGACCTTCCCCGCCCACACACATGCAGTCTGAAATGGTTATCCTTATCTGTCATGTAAGTCATGATGCATGTGACCATCATGCCTGAATGTTCCTATCCAAACAAGTAAAGTAAGTATATAGCCCTAACAAGGCCAATATATTTATCTCAGCAACTATTGAAAAATGGTAGATAGGCCTGAATAGGCCAGTGCAACTATCCAAACAAGTAAACACAATGGACAGCCCTGATTTCGCCAGCTGCTAGGAAGATAAATGACAGCACCACGGGAAAGGCAATAACAAACTGCAACATCAAGATATCGAACAAACTAAGAAGGATAAGGACATCGTGAAAAGGAAAGATAGATGACGCTATGGGGAGAAACGAAAGATCGCTGAGGAAACCAAAACACACTGAAAAATGGATTATGGAACCATGACAAAAGCTAAGGTGGGTGTTGTTATCACGAGTATGGGAATGTAGATGATGACACCATGAGAATGGAAAGGACAGAAAAAGATACACCCGAATGTGCCTCTTACAGAGAAAGTAGCATACAGAGGATCGGTGTGGACACCATAACAAGCAAAGATGAATGTGGACATCGTGAGAAACGACAGATAGAAGTAGACATCATGAGAAAAGAAAGATGGGCATGGACATCAAGAGAAAGGAAAGATAAGTGTGAACATCGAAAGCTGGGTGAGGACATTACAACAAATGTAAAGCTGGGTGAGGACATTACAACAAATGTAAAGCTGGGTGAGGTCATTACAACAAATGTAAAGATGGGTGAGGACATTACAACAAATGTAAAGCTGGGTGAGGACATTACAACAAATGTTAAGATGGATGAGGACTTTACAACAAATGTAAAGCTGGGTGAGGACATTACAACAAATGTAAAGCTGGGTAAGGACATTACAACAAATGTAAAGATGGGTGAGGACATTACAAAAAATGTAAAGCTGGGTGAGGACATTACAAAAAATGTAAAGCTGGGTGAGGACATTACAACAAATGTAAAGATGGGTGAGGACATTACAAAAAATGTAAATCTGGGTGAGGACATTACAACAAATGTAAAGATGGGTGAGGACATTACAACAAATGTAAATCTGGGTGAGGACATTACAACAAATGTAAAGCTGGGTGAGGACATTGCAACAAATGTAAAGCTGGGTGAGGACATTACAATAAATGTAAAGATGGGTGAGGACACATTGTGACAGGAAACATGGTTTGTGGACATAATCAAAAAGGACAGATTTCATTTTCCTACCTTTGAAGAAAAATAAGTCAGATAGAGGAGCCGAATAGCTCAGTTGGTAGAGCATCGAACTCGTAACCTTGGGGTTGCAGGTTCGCATCTCCGCCGGGCCGTTTCGGTACAGGGGGATTTTTCCCTCGGAGTTAACATTGGTTCTGACTCCATTCCCTATACAGTCCTTCCAATGAGATTATAAACCGAGGTTGAGTGTGTGAACGCACGCACATGTTGCACACACGTAAAATCCCATCACCAACTTTCGGAAGAGAAGGCCAGTTTGGCCGTTGGTATGGATGACACGTTACACATAGCATGCACTTAAAAACAGTCATTCACACGCAGGTGTCAGAATAATCAGCTTGATGATTGTGGACGCTCTACGCGAAGAAGAAAACAAGGAAGGGACGGAAATCTTGTCCAAAGGGGATGTTACTGTTTGCGAGCCGTCTTGTTCATTGCAAGGGCTGCTCATACATGAACTGTTTGAAGTCGCTGCGAGAAAAAAAAATATGGACAGATTTTGTACATGAAAGGGTGAATGAACGAGTATCCAAGTGACAGATTATTAGACTGTTCGAGTGACTGACTGATCGATTCTTTTATTTAACGATTTGTTATCTTTAAATTTAACTATTTTTCACATATCACTGAACAAGTTTTCCTTAAGAGGAAAGATTATCAAAATTATATTAAAGCACGTAATACTTGTAATACAAAAAATAAAAACAGCAAAAAAAGGAATTTGAAAAGAAGCTATCAAAGGAATGTAAACAAAATCCAAAAGCCTTCTGGAGATATGTACAATCGAAAACAAAGATGAACACAGGAGTGAGCCCTTTAGTGTCTAAAGATGGCGACACAGAAGAGACAGATACAGGTAAGGCAGACATTTGAATACATTTTTTTCTAGTGTATTCACAAGGGAAGATACAAAAAATATGCCTATTTTAAGTCCAGATTCAAGGTCAAAAGGCATAGTATTAGAAAATGTAGACATTTCTGTGGATGTCTTAAAAAAAAGGAACTTCAATCTCTAAACCCTAATAAGGCATGTGGTCCGGATGCCATCCCATCGAGAATACTAAAATAGCTTAATGAGGAGATGGCCTTCTCCACTTTACATACTTTTTATCTAAATCTGTTAAAGTAATGACAGTACCATCAGACTGGAAAACAGCTACAGTCATTCCAGTATTCAAAAAAGGTACAAGAACAGATCCAGGAAATATAGACCAGTGAGTTCAACATGCATTATGTGCAAAATTTTAGAATCATTTATTAGAGAGGCTATTATTAAACATATGACAGAAAAAATTTTATAATGAGTGTCAACATGGATTTCGTGCAAAAAGATCTGTGTGACTCAACTTTTAGAGTGATGGAAGACTTCACAAAGGAGACAGATAAAGGAGAGAATATAGATGTTTTTGTATTTAGACTTTAGAAAAGCTTTCGATTCAGTACCACATGAAAGATTTTTTTTTTTTAAATAGTCTTATGGAATAATAGGAAATGTACTTGATTGGGTTAGAGACTTTTTATCAAAAAGAACTCAGAAGGCAAGGATTGGTAGTTTCCTTCTCTCAAATGATGTTATTAGTGGGATACCACAAGGCAGTATTCTGGGACCAATATTATTTACGGTGTTTATAAATGATCTCCCTGTAGAATTAAAGAGTACATGTAAAATCTTTGCAGATGACACAAAACTTTATAACTCTCCGAATTCCATAAGGAATTACAAAAGGATATTGAAACATTAGCACAGTGGTCTGATACTTGAAACTTATATTTCAATGCAGAAAAATGTAAAGTACTTCATATTGGTAAAACAACCCCACAAAAGGAGTACACAATGAAAATTGGGGAGAAGGAAATAAAAGTACTAAATGTGAGGAAGAGAAAGACCTAGGTGTGACTTTTGACAAAAATTTGCTATTTGACAATCATATTGTAAATAGTATTAATAAGGCTAACAGAATGATTGGAATAATAAAAAGAACCTTTACATTTATAGAAAAGGACACTTTTTGACAATTATGTAAGACACTAGTTAGACCTGTTCTTGAATATGGAAACACTGTATGGTATTCAATGCTGAAGAGACAATCAGAAGCTCTAGAACAGGTACAAAGAAGAGCAACCAAGATGATTCATACTATAAAAGATTACTCATATCAGGAAAGATTAAATATCTACAACTTCAACACTTAAGGCAAGAAGAATAAGAGAAGACTTGATCAAGCATACAAAATATCTAATGGAGTTGATGATCTTGATAAAGCTTGCTTTTTTTGTACTCCGCAGAAGAATGTTACAAGGAACAGTGAAGAAAAGATATGTAAACAATATTCCAGAACTAATTTGAGAAAATTTACTTTTACTAATAGAGTAACCAATTTTTGGAATGAACAGTTAACATCAAACGTGAATCTAGTATTAATGTTTTTAAGAACCTCGTACATAAACATGAATTATTAACTAAAATTAGATATGAATTTGATGGATAATAGGACTGAGCTAGCCTATGACTGGACCAACGGTCACGAAAAAAAAAAGGGATATATACATACAGAAGGGGCGTACAAAGCCTAAATAGGCTAAGTTGTTTTTGATACAACGCCCCTGATCCTGATCCTGATCCTGATGCAAATGGCGGACACACTCGGTATTAGAGCTCGCGGACGGACATACTCGTCGTCGTGTACTTTTTGACAGGGACCCCAGTGAAGACACCAGCTCATTTCAGATGAATTCGGCAATTCTGGTCAAGAACAGACATTTTGTTTAATTGATAAATGGATGCGTAATCAATGTGTGTTTACTTTCATTAAATAATTCTGTACTACCAACGTTGTCTGGGTCTTTTGGCAAGCGGTGCGTTTTTAATGTTGTTCAGTATAGTTGGAATTGTTCAATTCATTTAAAAAAGTGTTTTCCCTGGAGGAGATGGGGAGAAGAAAAAACATTCTGTAGTGCGCCTTTTGGTTGACTGGAGGGATTGCGTGTGCGCATGGAGTAAATACTGTCATAAATGCGTGTGTGTAAGAGTGACAGTGTGACTTTTCCTAAGAAAGGAAAAAAACCCACAATACTAAAGTTTTCTTTTCTGGAAATAGATTCTTTATAAGTACTAGTTTTTAAATGTTCTTGTTGTTAGTCTTTCTTACTTAATTTCAAATGAATTCACAAAACGAATGTATCACCTTATACGATAAATGAAAATGAATTTACGAAACAAATGGAATCACGAACAATTAAAAGAGGAGGAGAAACACAAACTAGCGGAAATCCTACCTAAAAGACGAAAATGTTTAAAAGAAAACTAGACAGGAACTTACTGTAAAGAAGGTGTAGAGATTTTGAAAAAGGGGGTGAAAAGGAAATGAAAGGATACACGGGATCGGAATAGTGAGATGACATCAAGAAAAACAAAAAGAGGCCCTCAGACAGCACCCTAGTGGTCACTGTCTCCCGTGGAACTGGAGACGGAAAAATAATTATACACAATATACACAACACTATAGTAATAATACAAGATGATAACACTCAATCAATAAATGCACAATCACCCACACGCAAAAAAAAAAAAAAAAAAACAGATAATCAAGAAAAAGGTGTTTATTTGGGCTGAGCGGTAATCAGCTCCACCATCTACACTAGTTGAGTGA
>JADBJO010001088.1:297500-315000 GCA_016801955.1 Conus betulinus
ATTCTAAACATTCTTTTTCTTTCAGACCAATACCAAAATAAGCACGTTGTTCATTCCAAGTAGACAGAATAAGATGAAAGACAACAGCATAAGTGTGAGAGTGTACAACCTCAGAAAAGCGCTGTCCCGAGAAACCAGCCGTACTATCGACTAAACTGCTAGGTCACGAGCTAATTAATAATGTGTGTTTTTTTTTAGAAAAGCTATATACTTCGGAAAAGAAGTCAGTTCTTCCTGAAAACATCTTACTATCCCAGGCCTGTGAAATATAATTGTTTTTCCTGATGTAACTAGCTGTTTCCAAGCGAGAATTAAGTATTTGCGGTACCAATTCGCTGAGCACACGTTCAAACGAGAAGCAAACAGAAGAAACATAAAGAAGTTTGAATTTTTTTGTTCACACCTCTTTTGCTGACATAAAACGGTCAGCAGCCCAGCAGTCACGTGCACACAGGAACAAGAAGCTTAATTTGCTGAACACAACTGGAGGTTTATTAAACACAGTTGCATCCTGACATATTGTCCTGTGAATATTGTCACACAGCACACGCAGGAACTGGCCATATTGATTTGTGTTTTTTTTTTTTTCATATATGTCTGTTGTCTGTGAAGAAGACATACATGTCGAAAATTCACTTGTCTGTTTTGTATTTAGTGTTGTTGTTGTTGTTGTTGTTATTGTTGTTGTTGTTGTTGTTGTTCTTGTTGTCGTCGTCGTCGTCGTCGTCGTCGTACCCTGGCTAAAAGACTCCAGAGATCATCCAAACAGCCAAAGTACTTGAACACTATGGTACAAATGCATCAGCTGGGGACGAGAACATTACGTGTGTGTGACCGTTTTTGATTACCCCGCCACACTCCGACTTCGGGGGAGCATTTAGTGTAAAAATGTAAGCGTTAATTTGCATTTTGTTTTATGTGTGTATTTGGAGTTTGGCTTGAAGCCAACTTTTTCGAGTAATCATAACACACACACACACACACACACACACACACACACACACACACACACACACACACACATACACGCGCGCGCGCGCACGCACGTACGCCCTCACAACAACAACAACAACAACAACAATACTCATCATTCTGAAGAGAGATGGAGAAACTTGCATAGGAAAAGTTTTTTTTTAAATGGCCGGGAAAAAGAAAATGACAGTGTTTTGAAGTACGTTTCTAATACTGGCGTATGGCCTGCTCTGTAACCGGATGAACAGGTCCGTGTTTCAGGGGGCGGATGTGACACACCCAGTTTGTATCAGCATCCCCCTCTCTCTCTCTGTCTCTGCCTCTGTCTGTCTATCTGTCTGTCTGTCTCTCGTTTCTATCAGCACCCCCCCTCTCTCTCTCTTTCTGTGTCTCTGTCTCTCTATCTCTGTCTCTGTCTCTCTTCCTCTCTCTCTCCTCTCTCTCTCTCTCTCTCTCTCTCTCTCTCTCTCTCTCTCTCTCTCCCTCTGTGTTGTGGTGACTTTCACTTTACGCACTTGCAAAACGCCACTTTTTCGTGCTCATAAATCATGTGTTCTCTTGTAGTAATCATTTGCTTGATGTATGCTGGTAATTAATTTTCTTTTGTGATGTACGGACTGTCGTTACGGTTTTTTTGGTTTTTTTTTTTTTATACTTTCATATATTTCCATTTATCTGTCGAGACCGGTTGAAAGGGGGGGGGGGGGGGGGGGGGGGGGGGGCGGGAGGAGAAGGGGGAAGTTCTAGCCGGTTCCGCTTTTCTTTCATCTGAAAAATGTTCTCTCTCTCTCTCTCTCTCTCTCTCTCTCTCTCTCTCTCTCTCTCTCTCTCTCTCTCTCTCTCTCTCTCTCTAAGCACATCTCCTTTAGCATATACGTTCTAAAATACAATAGAAGGCTTTTGCTTGTTTTCTGCTATGATGCAATAAGAAACTCATGACATAGCATCGCAGTGCTTATCTTAACATCAGTTCTGACTAAACCACGGTAGGCCGCTTGTCGTCACGAGTTAGTCCAGAAAACATCGTTTTTATCCGTCTTATTTCATTTTCTTCATTTATTTGTTTATTTATTTATTCATTCATTTATAGGTCTATTTCGTTCCTGTAAGTGAATACTATTTTGTCTCCTTCAGAAGGACTACATAACGTGCATGTATCAACAACTCTCTCTCTCTCTCTCTCTCTCTCTCTCTCTCTCCTCTCTCTCTCTCTCTCTCTCTGTGTGTGTGTGTGTGTGTGTGTGTGTGTGTGTGTGTGTGTGTGTGTGTGTGTGTGTGTGTGTGTGTGTGTGTGTGCGCGCGTGTGTTTGTATGAAAACAAAATAGCGAACTTAACTAGATTTGTAGTTGTTACACACACACACACACACACACACACACACACACACACACACACACACACACACACACACACACACACATATTAACACTAACACACACACACACATACGCACACACACACACACACACACACACACACACACACACACACACACACACACACACACACACACACACACACACGCACACACACATTCCAGGGTGTTGAAAACCCGTGATTCCATTACACCGCAACCGCTGTCCAGCGAGGTTTGTGGACAGTCCCCTGACTCAGTCACTGGGCAGAACAAGAATGGGGGTGGAGGGGAGCGGGGGAGGGGAGTGGAGTGGAGGGGGAGGGAGGTGAGGAGGGGGGTGTTTACCTGTCGGGGCATGACCCTGTCCACACACGTTGACTTCGGCATCAAACCCCCCAGTACAGTGGGGTGGTGGGTACTGACTGAATCAGTTTTATGTCTATTTTCCACAGAGAGAGAGACAGAGAGACAGAGAGAGAGAGAGAGAGACAGAGACAGAGACAGAGACAGAGACAGAGACAGACAGACAGATAGACAGACAGAGAGAGAGAGAGTGAGAGAGAACCTGTTGCGTAGCGTGGTGTGTGCGTGCGTGTTTGTGTGTGTGTGTGTGTGTGTGTGTGTGTGTGTGTGTGTGTGTGTGTGTGTGTGTGTGTGTGTGTGCGTCCGTGCGCGCGCGCGTGCATGCGTGCGTGCGTGCGTGTGCGTGTACATGTCAAACTGGCTCATAATCTGTGTGTGTAGTTGCACGTGTGTGAATGCACGGTGATGTGTGTGTGTGGTGTGTGTGTGTGTGTGTGTGTGTGTGTGTGTGTTGTTAGACGTGCACCACGTGTCGGGGCTGTTCTCCCGTGCTGTTCCCTGCATTGCAGCCGTTTTGGCGCCGGTGCGGAGTCCTGAGTGAGAGGGACGGGTGTGAGAGAGAGAGAGAAGGGGGGGGGGGGGGGGGGGGGGGGGTGAAGGTGTAGGAGGTGTCTCGGGTTACTGGAACAACAAGTGAAGAAGTGAGGGGAGGCCGGTTTGCCTGCCTGCCTGCCTGCTGCCAGCTCACACCACCATCACCGTGCAGGAGGGGCTGCGAGGCGAAGGGGGGGGGAGGAGGAGAGGGGCTTAGGGAGGGCGGAGAACGAGAGAGAGAGAGGAAGAGGAAGAGGAGGAAGGGCATATGGGGGAGAGACACTGGAAACTTTCCATCTCTCGTCAGAGTGAGAAGAGCACACAGTCTGTGCTATAGGCCTAGGCCTACCAGTCCTTTCTACCGGGCGTGAGTGTGGGGAGCTGAATTTTTTTACGACCTGGATAAGACGAAGCACGTCAAAGTTGTTACATTAACTGTGGTGTAGGTAACGTACTCTGTGTACTGAGAAAGTCAGCATCATTGTCTTTACCGCCTGTTCCCTCAGTTTTCAAAATGTGCGCGTGAACGTTGTGTGTTAGGTTAGACACTGCTTTGGGTCGCTGTGTCTGTGTCTGTATTAGAACCCCCCTTCACCGTTCAGGGGGACCGGTAGATAACCCAACCATGATGACTTCAAACCTTGTCTCAAACTGTTGGACGTTTCCGTCCCCGTATCCCAATACCCCTGGTGAGGATGTTCCTGGTGTTTCTCTTCATCTCCACCACCCAGGCCCTCCGCTTCCTGGGGGAGGCAGATACCTACGCCCTGTTCCCCAAGTGGCACGCCTGCACCAACGCTTCCATCAGCTTCGAGTTCAAAACCCGCAAGCCCTCCGCCCTGCTGCTGTACACGGACGACAACAGCCGCTACGACTACCTGCAGCTGGCGCTGACCAAGGGGGCCGTCAGGCTGTGGATCAACCTGGACGCCGAGAACCAGTTCGTGGACATCGAGGCCAACACTGAGCCCCTCAACGACGGCCAGTGGCACCGGGTGGAGATCCGCCGGAACCGCATGGAGACCATCCTGTACGTGGACGGCACCCAGACCTCCAAGGTGGCCCTGGGCTCAGACTACGACGTGGGCAGGAACATCTCCAAGAGCAACTACGTCTTCTTCGGCGGGGTGCCTACCGGCTACGGAAGCGTCCCCAGGACCAGGCCCTGCCGCAGGCGTTCTTCCGGGAGAAGTTCACCGGGGAGGTGCGCAACATTCTGTACTTCAACTGCTCGTGCATCCCGGTGCGGGCCTACATGGTGGAGGGGCAGGGCGTGTCCCGGGACAGCCCCGAGGCCTGTGAGGTGCGGGACCCCTGCCCCGTGGACTGCCCCTGTGTCAGCGTGGATGACGGGTCCGGCTGTGAGTGTAACTACAAGAGGGAGTGCCTCAAAGGTAAGCTGCCCTGCCTGGCTTGTATTGTCTTGGGGGTGAGGTGGGGGTGGGGGGGGGATGCAGCAGGGAGTACAGTGGGAGCATTTTGTGTGTCAAGTTTCAGAGTATTCACACCCTGTTTGTTGTCATCACCTTCCACCCCACCTCCCGCAACTATACCGTTTGTAGATAACGTTCTTCTGCAGAGACTAAAAGAATAACACGATACTAAAACGCATGCCAGATTTTAATTTTAAAATACACATACACACAAACAGGGGACAGACTCCCACGCAGACACAGAGACAGACAGACAGATAGACAGACAGGCAGACAGGCGGAAACAGACAGAGACGGGAGGCAGACAGATATACATACAGACAAAACGAAACCGAGTGGCGCAGCTGACTAACCGGTACTACGCAGCTGAGTGAGATGTACCTGCTACACCTGCACGTGCAGACATTACGAGTGTAGTTTTGATTGCTGAAACTTCGTCGAGTTCATGTCAGACTTCATTGATTGGAGCTTCATCGATCAAAGGCACAGTCACCTTCAGATTGCTTGGCGTTCATTTTATCTATATACCTACTTGTTTATTAATTTGTTGCAAATTGTGACGTCATTTTCAGGGTCCGGCTTGCTACGGATACTCTCTTTTCTATCTGTTGTCTTGATTTTCTATCTGTTCAAATCCATGTGTCGTCTTCTCCCTTTCCTTCGTTCAGTTCCATTCCTATATTTTGTTCGTGGTTGATCTTTCTACCACCCACCCACTCACCTCTCTCTATCTCTCTCTCTCTCTCTCTCTCTCTCTCTCTCTCTCTCTCTCTCTCTCTCTCTCTCTCTCTCTCTCTCTCTCTCTCTCTCTCTCTCTCTCTCTCTCTCTCTCTCTCTGTCTACCTGTATGTCTGTGCTCTCTCTCTCTCTCTCTCTCTCTCTCTCTCTCTCTGCCTGTCTACCTGTATGTCTGTTTGTACTGTACTCTCTCTCTCTCTCTCTCTCTCTCGCTCTCTCTCTTTCTCTTTCTCTCTGTCTCTGTCTCTCTCTTTCTGTCTTTCTCTCTCTCTCTCTCTCTCTCTCTCTCTCTCTCTCTCTCCCTCTCTCTCTCTCCATTTATTTGTCTATCAGTTTGTCCTCCTGTATGTCTGTTTATAGTCTAGTCTTCCCCTCTCTGCCTCTGTCTGTGTCTCTGTGTCTGTCTCTGTGTTGGTGTCTCTGTCTCTGTCTGTCTGTCTCTGTTTATCTGTCTGCCTGCCTGCCTGCCTATCTGTCTCTCTCTTCTCTCTCTCTCTCTCTCTCTCTCTCTCTCTCTCTCTCTCTCTATATATTCTTGCTGCGATCTGTTGGGTTGTTGGTTCGCTATGGCTGCTGTCTGTGATGTTTGATGAAAACAAATCTGTCCCAAATTCACCAGTCACCATCCTGTTGTGTTTCAAAGAAGCGTAACTTCAGTACTGTTTTGAGTGTTCATTTGGCTCTGGCTTTTTTTTACAACCACTAAGAGCGTCTTAGTTTTGTTTACTGAAATACTTTGCTGTTCTTTCTTTGCATCAGTTCACGAGAATTTGATCCAGCATTTTTTGCTTTACAATAAATTGCTCTCTCTCTCTCTCTCTCTCTCTCTCTCTCTCTCTCTCTCTCTCTCTCTCTCTCTCTCTCTCTCTCTGAGCATAGAGCTTCTTTTTGTTTGTCTTTGAAATATATTGACATACCCTTGATAAAGGACCAGGAACTTCTAAGTCTAAATCCGACAGCCTGAGAGAGGAATACAAGCTGAGGTACCACCGGTGACTATGTCTGGCACATCGTTCAGATCTCCTCTCAGATCACTTTGCCCATTCCACCCATCTTCTTCCTGACTTTGCCCTATACCCCCCCCCCTCCCTCACCTCACCTCACCTCACCTCACCCTTACCCTCCCCAACTCCACTGCCTTTCTGACGCTGTCCGTGGGTATGCCTGACAAACTCATTCACGTAGCAGTAGCTGGTATGATGGTGTGAGACGGTACTGTGCCAAACGATATGGGAGGGATTGAGATGGGGGGGGGGGGGGGGGGTTCTTGGTTCTTGGAGAAAGGAGAGCTAGATGGATGGGACGGTGGGGCGGGGGGGGGGGGAGAAGATGAGGCAGGAAGGGTGAGAGGACTAGGGTGGTAAGAAAATGGATGTACTTGTATAAGTATGCTATACGTATATGCACACATTGTGTATGTTTTTAAAGAAATGTAATACGTAGGTTTCATTGAGAGGATAGATCTTTTTCTCTCATCTCTGTCTTTCAAAAAGGATCACGATTCTTAAAACAGGAGCTGATTTCTTAATTCTTCTTGATTTTGTTACTGGCACAGAAATGATTCTGCTCACAGAAGTACCTGTCTCATTTCAGAGCGGCAACTGTCGTTTCACACACGGTGATAGAAGGCATTGTTTGGCATGAGCTGTCGTGGGTTGTGTGTGTCGATTGGGAGGATGGACGGAGTGAGGAGAGGGAAGGGGTTTTGTGAGTTGCTGTGGGGTTGGGGAGGAAGGGGTTCGGGATGTGTGCTTTATTTCTATAACAGTAAATGGCGAATGGACAGCGCGTCGACCTGCTCATACAGCGTCTTGTGCTTTGTGAATACTATTTATCTTTGGCCTTTTTTCTTTGAAATAAGGATTTCATTTTTTAAAGATCAGAACGAACAAACAAACAAATAAGAAAGAAACAAACGAATTACTTCTGTGCTTCATTTTCATCAAACTCGCATAGTGGTAATGATGTTCACTGTGATCTTTTAAAACTTTCCCTTGCTCTGGTTTTCGTAACGATCGATTCTACTAAAAGAAATATATCTCGTGTTTTTCTTTCATCTCCACGTGAAAACCTCTTTGAAGTTCCCGTCAGTCTGTCGAACAACAATCTTAATTCTTTTTACTGGTTAAATCTTACATTGTTTGCTTCTCCGATTTCTCCCATACCTCTGGCACTCCGTCCCTCATAGTCACATCGGGTCTGCATACAGAGATAAATCTCTAGTTATCACATGACCTAGATACAGCCATTTCTCCCAAACTTCCCCCTGAGTCTGGCTTATACACTCTAATAGCGAGTCTGGCAAGAGGGATAAATTTCTCGTTTCTTTCACCACGGGTTGTTTCCCCTGTTACAGTGCTACCTTTCACTTAAAATTTGACTTTCACCCCGTGACAGCAACTGTGCTAAGAGGGATCTAGATGTGCTGTTTCTCCTTTGCCTCTGCAAGGATTCTCAGTCATTGCGACGGTGATAAATAGGAACAAAATAATGTCTTACCTCCCCATATCATTCCTGCATTTTTACCTCCACAGGAAAAAAAACTTTGCAATCGTCTATTTCGTCTATCGTTCACCATGAGGTATATTGATTTTTTGTTCAACGATTTTGATTCTACGTTTAGATGCAGATCTCTTGTTTCCCCTTAAGCCTTGTCCACTTCTGCAAACAGGGCTATATGATTTCCTGTGTTCCCGTCAGCGTTTCTCTCGAATGGTCGAAGCGATTTTTCAGAGATGACTCGTATTCCCACTTCATCCGCTATTTCGAAAATTGCAATAGTGACTTTGCAAACAAGGTTTGCTCTGGAGCTCCCCCCCCACCACCACACCACCCCACTCCCCAACCCCCAACCTCCTCCCCCACCCTTGCCCTTTTTTTTTTTTTTTTTTTTTTTTTGGGGGGGGGTGCTTTTTTTTTAACAGTAAACGGAATGTAGGTACAAATGCATTTTGAATGTTTTATTTCAAATGGACTTCCAGTTCGTTAGAAGATGTTTGAAATAATCAGGTAAGCCTCTTTTGTGTCTGAGGAAGTGTGTGTGTGTGTGTGTGTGTGTGTGTGTGTGTGTGTGTGTGTGTGTGTGTGTGTGTGTGTGTGTGTGTGTAACAAACCAAGACTGTGCTTGAACTACGACGTTTTGCTCTCAGTTCTGGAAATCTTAGCACTGCAGCCATGCCTTCAGGAATGAATCTCATATCCACGTCGTCACTTCTCTCTGCGTGTTTCACATAGCAAGAACGATTCAGCAAAGAGCTAAAGACTGGTCCCTGCCCCTTCTTCTCTCCGTCCTCCTTTATCCCTCTCTTACTTTGCCTTTCTCATAACCCGAAGTGATTTTATTTGTAAGACGTCCCCCCCCTCCCCTCCGTCTTTCAAAAATGATGATAGCGGATCCCCCCCCCCCTTTCCACCTCCTCTTTCTCCTCCCCAGCACATAAAGAGGTCATTTTCTCGCCAGGTGTATTTTACACCCTGACTGGCCCCCACCGTGGCTTCACACCAACAATTAATGCGCCAAGTCCTTGCGTAAGGAGTCGAGTATTTATAGACTGGCACAATTAGATCATGTTGAGATGTTGTTTTTATTATCATTATTATTATCATTGTGTCTGGAAGCTGATGCTCCTCGTTTTCTTTCACATGGCCATCAAGGTACAAGCCAGGTGGTTCCAAGCAGATGGATTTAAAAGATCAAAGCAATGGAACTATTGGGGAGGAACCAGCTGGCGCAAAGATAGGGTCACGGGTTGAGTGCAAAGGCTTGAAATGTGGCTGGGACGAAGGTCATGTATTTGAAGGTTATAATTAATGTGATGTCATCGTTGGAAATCCCCCCCCCCCCCCCCCCCCCCCCCCTAGAATAAGTGAAATAACTGGTTGAGGGAGTTGTTCAGTGGATCAATTGTCAGTTGAACATTCAATACTGGCTCAAACTTACGGCAGGCTTCAAAACGCTTACATGGATCCTTTCTTTCTTTGTTTCTGCGTATGCAAGCTGTACTCTCTGCGGACACTGCCTGTATAGACAGGCAGTGGAGTTTTTGTGTGTATGACCGTTTTTTTTTTTTTGATCCGCCATTAAGGCAGCCATACTCCATCTTCGGGGAAGGTGCATGCATGCTATGTGTAACGTGTCATCCACACCAACGGCCAAACTGGCTTTCTCTTCCAAAAGTTGGTGATGGGATTTTACGTGTGTGCAAGATATTGTGCGTGCGTTCACACACGGAACCTCGGTTTATAGTCTCATTCGAACGACTGTATTGGGATGGAGAGTCAGAACCAATGTTAACTCCGAGGGAAACACATGGATTATGAGAGTGATTTAGTGCAAAAGTCTAATTGTGGCGTGTAGCCTGTGAGGTGACTGAAGAGCCTCCTGGTGGTGGACAATGGTCTGTGAGAATAGCGGCCCTGGGACTCCATGCCCTCCCTCCCTCCCCTCCTCCCCCCCCCTCCCCCCCTCCACCCTCCGATAAAAGGCAGGGCTTCACGCTTGACCACGTCCGTACACCTCTTGACGCGGACAGGTCAAGGAAGAGGGAAGGGGGAGGGAGGGAGGGAAGGGGGAGGGGCGGATGAGTGTCGGGACGCGCGGGAGAGACCTGATGGCGTTTTTGTTATCTGTGTACTCCACTAGAACCCAGAACGTCAAGCCATTCTGGAAATGGCCCTGTTCTGGCAAAGACCAGTTTTGTCACGTAGTAATAATAGTAGCAGTAGTGGCGATGGTAGTAGTGGTGGTAGTAGTAGCAGTAGTAGTAGTAGTAGTAGCACTAGTAACAATAGTAGTAATAGTAGCAGTGGTGGTGATGTGGTCATGGTGGTAATGGTAGTAGTAGTAACAGTAGTAGAAGTGGTGATGGTGGGGTGGTAGTAGAAGTACAAGTAGTAGTAGTAGTAGTAGTAGTAGTAGTAGTAGTAGTAGTAGTAGAAGTAGAAGTAGTAGTAGTAGTAGTGACAGTAGTAGTAGTAGTAGTAGTAATAGTAGTAGTAGCAGTAGTTGTAGTTGTTGCTGCTGCTGCTGCTGCAGCTGTTGTTGTTGTTGTTGTTGTTGTCTTAATTCTCTCTTCTCCAGCTGGTCGATGCCGCTGAAATTGTATCAATGGAATTATAAGCAATAGAACTAATTACTTGTAGCGCCACCACCACCACCAACAACATCAGCAAACGCACTCGAATATTTGCATGTGTCGACATATGTACATCTGTGTTTATGTGTCTGGGTCTGTGTGTGTGCGCGCGCGCGCGCGTTGTGTGTGTGTTTGTGTGCCTTGTCTGTCTGTCTGTGTGCGTGATTGTATGTGTATGTGCGTGTATGTGTACGTGCATAAATGTGTGCGTGTACGTGCGTGTGCATGCGTGCGTGCGCGCGCGCACGCGTAGTCGCGCATATGTGTGTGAGTGCAGGTGCGAGACTGTGCGTGAGCGCACACAAAGTGCATACGTCATTGCCACTGAAATCCAAGCGATAGGGCAACAACATGTGGAAAACGTTTCAACCACCAAGATTCTCTTGACCCTACTGGTTTCAATGTTTGCCTGCCTCTGACCTCTTCTGTGGTCAACAAGATTCCAAGATTTCAAAAAAAATTAACCCTTCTTTCCCTTTGGGAAGGTGGAGAAAAAATGAGACTGATTCCAACCAAATAAATTAATGTGAAATACCTGTCACAGAGTAGACTAAGGAAAACAATGCAAAGTCTGAATATTTGCAGATATGCAACGGACACACTCAAAGTTAAACAAATATCATATCAAGTAAGGTAATGGTAAGGTAATGTTGCTCATAGCCCAGCCGACCACAAAATGTTAGTCTATTTCAAGAACTCAAAGTTACAGTTGATACACCCTTCCCACGTCCTATGAAACTGCTTATCCTTTTTTTTTTTATTTTGTTTTATTTCTTCCGTTCTGAAATAAAAGTACTTAGATTAAACATCGACTTTACAGAGCGGTATTTTTAGCATATAAGAATATTTCGAAGTACCATGTTTTAGAGGATACTAGATTGAAATGAAATTCGTCGCCAATACTTTCCTGATCATGATTTGTACATATTCTGTTTTCTCTAACAACCTACTGTGATTCCAAGATCAATACAGAGAGAGCACGGCTGCTACGACGAACTTCAGTGAGTGGGTGTATGTATGTATGTATCTGGGGTGCTCTGTGTTATTATCATTTCTGTGTGTGTGCGTGCGTGCGTGCGTGCGTGCGTGCGTGTGTGTGTGTGTGATTAAAACAACATTTATTGCCTTCTTTTAGTGACTGCATGGCTGACATAACTATCTTTCAAGCTCTGTGTGTTATTTCTACAAGATTATTCCCTGTGGAAATTGACTGGGAAATCCAAATGCAGTCATGCTAGCTTTCGGTTGATACTTTCATAGATCACTTTAGCCAGTTAGAAGAAAATGCATTATCCGAACACATTGCGTCTACACCAGAATACTTGTGATATAAATATTGCCACATGTATTTTCAAGCGAATCACACACACACACACACACACACACACACACAACACACACACACACACACACACACACACGCACGCACACACACACACACACACACACACACACACACACACACACACACACACACACACACACACACACACACACGCGCACACACACACACACACACACACACACACACACACACACACACACACACACACACACACACACACACACACACACACACGCACGCACACACACACACGCACACACACACACGCACACACACACACAACACACACACACACACACACACACACACACACACACACACACACACACACACACACACACACACACACACACACACAAGCACGCACGCACACACACGCACGCACGCCTAAACAAAAGCGAACGAACGAAAGAAAAAAACAACTCAATTCTTAATGAGTGTAGAAATAGGAAACAAACTCGTTTCACCAAGCAGCATATTTGACATTGTAGAACGATATGAATAAAAAGAAACATACTTTAGAAATGTCGTTTTCAGTTTCACCACATGAACATTTATATAGCTTAAGTATTTCACTCCCGTACAAAAACAACAACAACAAAAACCCAGAATAACTCATTCTGATACATATCTAGAATAAAACACAAAGACACAGAAGACAGAGTAGCTCTGTATCCAGGCATAAAGGGGGAGGGAGTGGAAGGGGGGCAGAGAACAGAGTAGTGGAAGAGGGTCGACACACTCTGGATGGAGCGGGGAGGGTGGGGGAGTATTCACTCTGGATGGAGCAAGGAGGGTGGAGAGTATTCACTGTGAATGGAGCAAGGAGGGTGGGGAATACTCACTCTGGATGGAGCAAGGAGGGTGGAGAGTATTCACTGTGAATGGGAGCAAGGAGGGTGGGGAATACTCACTCTGGATGGAGCAAGGAGGGTGGGGAGTACTCACTCCAGATGGAGCAAGGAGGGTGGGGAGTATGATGGAGCAAGGAGGGTGGGGAGTATTCACTCTGGATGGAGCAAGGAGGGTGGGGAGTATGATGGAGCAAGGAGGGTGGGGAGTATTCACTCTGGATGGAGCAAGGAGGGTAGGGAGTATTCACCCTGGATGGAGCAAGGAGGGTGGGGAGTATTCACCCTGGATGGAGCAAGGAGGGTGGGGAGTATTCACTCTGGATGGAGCAAGGAGGGTGGGGAGTATTCACTCTGGATGGAGCAAGGAGGGTGGTGAGTATTCACTCTGGATGGAGCAAGGAGGATGGGGAGTATTCACTCCAGATGGGAGCGAGGAGGGTGGGGAGTATTCACCCTGGATGGAGTAAGAAGGGTGGGGAGTATTCACCCCTGGATGGGTGAGGAGTATTCACTCTGTATGGAGCAAGGAGGGTGAGGAGTATTCACTCTGTATGGAGAGAAAGGAGGATGGGGAGTATTTACTCTGGAAGGAGCAGGAGGGTGGGGGAGTATTCATTCTGGATGGAGCAGTGAGGGTGGGGAGTATTCACTCTGGATGGAGCAGGGGAGGGTGGGGAGTATTGACTCTGTATGGAGCAAGGAGGGTGAGGAGTATTGACTCTGTATGGAGCAAGGAGGGTAGGGAGTATTAACTCCAGATGGAGCGAGGAGGGTGGGAAGTATTCACTCTGGATGGAGTAAGAAGGGTGGGGAGTATTCACCCTGGATGGGGCGAGGAAGGTGGGGGAGTATTCACTCTGGATGGAGCAAGGAGGGTGGGGAGTATTCATTCTGGATGGAGCAAGGAGGGTGAGGAGTATTCACTGTGGATGGAGCTAGGAGGGTGGGGAGTATTCACTCTGGATGGAGCAAGGAGGGTGGGGAGTATTCACTCTGGATGGAGCAAGGAGGGTGGGGAGTATTCACTCTAGATGGAGCAAGGAGGGTGGGGAGTATTCACTCTAGATGGAGCAAAGAGGGTGGTGAGTATTCACCTGGATGGAGCAAGGAGGGTGGGGAGTATTCACTGTGGATGGAGCAAGGAGGGTGGGGAAGTATTCACTCTGGATGGAACAAGGAGGGTGAGGAGTATTCACTCTGGATGGAACAAGAAGGGTGGGGGAGTATTCACTCTGGATGGAGCAAGGAGGGTGGGGAAGTATTCACCCTGGATGGAGCAAGGAGGGTGGGGAAGTATTCACTTTGGATGGAACAAGGAGGGTGAGGAGTATTCACTCTGGAGATGGAGCAAGGAGGGTGGAGAGTAATGAAGGGAGGGACTAATTGGTGGAGCTGATTGTGTGATGTTACTGTGGTGTCAATCATTGCTGTGGAGTTTGCTGTCCTTGCTATCTGCAGTCAGTCAGGTCTGCATCAATCCCTTTCTCCCGCGCACTGTATAACCACAGATATCTGACATTAGGCATTTCATCTCCCATCGTGCTCACATGTCAGTTATAATGAGCGAGATTCAGACATATTCTCTCAGATAGAGATTGGATTCTTCTCTCTTTTTCTCTCTCTCTCTCTCTGTCTCTCTGTCTGTCTCTCTCTGTCCCTCTGTCTCTCTCTCTATCTCTCTCTGTCTCTGTCTGTCTGTCTGTCTGTCTCTCTGTCTGTCTGTCTGTCTGTCTCTCTCTCTCTCTCTCTCTCTCTCTCTCTCTCTCTCTCTCTCTCTGTCTGTCTCATATGTTAAACTTTGCTGTCTAGTTGCCCATGAGTTGAGCACAAATTTTTTTTAACCTGAAAATATACTCACCTGTGTCATGTTACATTTAATTTTCTCACGTCATGTCGTAATGAGAGAGTTTTATCTCACGCAGCATTGCTCATTTACACCACTCTAAAATGACTGCTCACTGTTGTCACTTAAAAAATAAGACATACAATAATACACTGTTATTGTTTGGCAAAAGTATCCATGAATGATTTGATTATGACAACTAGCTGATTATAGTTAGCATCCGCTGTGCACGATCCATCTGTGTGCATGACTGTCCTCTACAGCAATGTATCCAGGCTCAGATCTCAGCTGTACATTTTGTTTTCATATTCAGTATACTCTCTCTCTCTCTCTCTCTCTCTCTCTCTCTCTCTCTCTCTCTCTCTCTCTCTCTCTCTTCTTCTTCTTCTTCTTCTTCTTCTTCTTCTTTCTTCTTAACTTCATCCTCCTCCCTCTCAGCCTCACTCGCGCGCGCGCGCGCGCGCGCGCGCGCGTGTGTGTGTGTGTGTGTGTGTGTGTGTTGTGTGTGAGCGCGCGTGTGTGCATGCATGTGCGTGTGTGTATGTGTGTGCGCACATGTGCGCGCGCGCGCGCGCGCGTGTGTGTGTGTGTGTGTGTGTGTGTGTGTGTTGTGTGTGTGTGTGTGCGCGCGTGTGTGTGCATGTGTGTGTGTGTATGTGTGTGCGCGCATGTGCGCGCGCGCGCGCGCGCGCGCGCGCGCGCGTGTGTGTGTGTGTGTGTGTGTGTGTAAGCACGCGTGTGTGCAGGCATGTGTGTGTGTGTGTGTGTGTGTGTGTGTGTGTGTGTGTGTGTGTGTGTGTGTGTGTGTGTGTGTGTGAGCGAGCGTGCGTGTGTGTATGCGGGCATGTGCGCGCGCACGCGCGCGCGCGCGCGCGTGTGTGTGTGTGTGTGTGTTGGGATGATTGCTAGACTGCGTGCGTTCATGTGCATGTAAGTCAGCATGCATGAAACTATCATGAGCACCTATGCATGCTCATAGTAAACAAATAGTACACCCTCTCTGTTTTGCCCCCGAAATTCCAGCGAGAAGGCGACACCTGTGGAAAAGTGACCAGCACAGAGGCCCTGTTGACCTCATGGGTTTCAATGCGTTACAAACTCACTCTCTGACCTCTGCTGTGGTCAGCTTATCTGAATAGCTCTGTGTCCAGGCATAGGGAGGAGGAGGGTGGGGAGACGACGCGGTGGTAGGGATGGAAGGAGAGGGTGGGGTGAGGGTCTGGACCATCGGCGTTTTTGTCCGGACACTCCGGATAGGGGAATGGGGGGGGGGGGGAGGGGGGGGGGGTAATGAGGTGAGGGACTAATTGGTGGAGCTGATAGTGTGATGTTGCTGTGGTGTCCGTCATTGCTGTGGGCTTTACTGGCCTCGTCGTCGTCTCCTCTCTCTCTCTGGTCTGTCTATATCAATCCTTTTCTACCTCACACTGTATCACCACAGACATTCTAATCAGACATTTTACCGCCCACCCAGACTCTGTTTATAGGAAGAATACTCTCTCTCTCTCTCTCTCTCTCTGTCTGTCTGCTCTCTCTCTGTCTGTCTGTCTGTCTGTCTGTCTGTCTGTCTCTCTCTCTCTCTCTCTCTCTCTCTCTCTCTCTCTCTCTCCTTCTCTCTCTCTCTCTTGAAACGCGCAAGAAAAGAGGTAACAATCCTGTAGTGAGGTCAAAAAATAACGTTCATGATTTTTTTTTAGAAAAATGGAATACAGTTTGAACTCAAGACTGAGTTAACCCCTTGTGGATTAAACACACAAAAAAAGTGTCAGCATGTCAAACAGAAATGTTGTTTTGTTCCATAATTAACCCCAGACTGAGTGATAATATGGCACAGTTGGAGTTTTGTATGAAAAACTGTTCCATATCATCGGCAGGTGAGTTTTATAACTATTATTAATTCATCGCTTGACAACACCCCTGAAAACGCATTTTTAATGTAGTGTACACAAGCACATTATAATTATTACTATTATTATTATTATGAATACTTATATACAGCGCCTATTCTCGGCTAGAGACCAAGCTCTAAGCGCTTTACAATCCACATTCGTTTACAGGCCTGTTCGGTATTGTATCTTTCTAACAAAACAAAAGAATATAAATGAATAGATCAATAAGTAGATAGATAAATAAATAAACAAATAAAGGAAAATGCCAAGGATAGGGAAGGGTTACCATCTAAAATCTTACTGCTTATTAAGAGAACGTGTAATTTTCGTAACGATGGTTCTTCCAAAGGAAGGCACTGTGTACATACAACAAGCCATCAGTCGAACTCTGTCCTTCCTGCACTGAAAGGCAGGCGTTGTGATTGTCCCATTATTCCCGGATGTGCTGTACCAGATGACTTGTTCAGCGGGTCAAGTTACGCGACTGTAAGTGCAGATAGCATTTTGGAGCTTTTTTTTTTTTTTTTTTTTAAATGGACTAAACGAGGTTCTTTTCATAGTTTTGTTTTTTTTCATTGTCAGAATTACCTCCCCTGCCACCCCCATTCCCTCTTTCTTTTCCTCCTACTCCCTCCCCTCCCCCTGGTACCTCCTTCCTTTCCCCGTTTCCTCCAAATAAATCAATAACTTGATTCGTTAACAAACAAATAAAAAAGGGTGAGTAAATAAATAAATGAACAATAAATAAACAAACAAGTAAAAATAAATAAATAAATAAATAAATAAATAAAAAATAATAAATAAATGAATAAATGAATAAGTAGGTTGGTGGTAGAGCATCATCAAATCTACGACTACGCCATCTTGATACCATATCTATTCCAAAAGCTCAGAATGTGAGAGCTCTCTTGCTGCTCCGTTCTGAAACTGAACGCTGGCAATGAATGTCTGTTGTGTGTGCACTTGTTATGTACGCCCCGATGGTTCCATGTGGATTGAGAGGCTGGCTCTCTCTCTCTCCTATCCCGAACACAGA
>JADBJO010001088.1:330000-335000 GCA_016801955.1 Conus betulinus
TGACACACTTGACTATGGGTAAGAGCCAGTCGTGCACCCCCCCCCCCCCCCCCCCCTCGCAAAAAAAAAGAAAAAAAAGTGACAATGGGATTCAAACCTACAACCTCCAAGCCTGTAATTCAAAAGTGTAAATCTGACGCTTTAGGTCTCTAACTGTGCCACAGAAGCTGACCAATCTAGACAAAGTTATATTATTAAAAAAAAAACTATCAGATTGCAAGGAAGGTAGTAATGAAAAACACACACCGTACATCTATACTGTGCACAAAAAGAAACGCATATTTATTTTCGCTGAAAATATTAAGGAAAATTTTGACAGAAACATGCCCCGTATAGCAGGGAACTCTGTCCAGTGTGAATAGTCAGACATAATGAATAGACATAACAGTAGATTGATGTCTTATTTCTTCTCTGTTGTTGCAATATTTTGAATGCTAAATGACGCATGAAATGACTGAAAAATAAAATATGCGTTTCTTTTTGTGCATAGTATATTTGCAGGGTATATGTATTTTCATTTCTATTTAAGAGAAGAAAAAAAAAAAAACAGAAAAAGAAAACATGGCAGAGCAACGAGGACAGCAGTGTGGCCACCAGTGCAGCCACACATGCACATTCCAGCTCACTGTTTTCGCAGAATTTGTCAAGAGATGTAGAGATTGACGGCAAGCAAGTGCAACTGAGGCGGTACATGTTTCCGCAGATGTCCTTGGAGGATAAGAGCTCACTTCCAGTCGCGATAAAAGAGCCTCTCTCTCTCCCCACCCCAACCTCCCACACCCCCCTCCGCCTCAAATCATCCATCAAAACAGTCTCTCCCCCCCCCCCCCTCTCTCTCTCTCTCTCTCTCTCTTTAGGGGAGGTAACTGGAAGAAGCATGGGAGGAGAGAGGTGGTGGGGGGGGTTGAGTTCAAAACCAGCATGTGACGAGTCACGCGCTCATAACTAAGTGGGCTCTTCCTGCGGGTTGCCCAAGCGGTGCAGAACAAAGAAGAACAAAGAAAGGAAGAAAGAGAGGACAAATAGAAAGAACTAAACACCTAGCCACACAGAACACACTTTCTACGCCATGATAGGGAAACAAACCATGTGATTAATATTGCACTACTTATCACAAATCCAACAGAACACATTCGCGGGGGAAAAAAACCGCTACAAACGTATTGAGTATCGTCATCTGATTTTGGCAAATTTCACAAATCATCAGACGTTACGAGAGGAAACCCTGCTGGCGTTCTATTAGAACAAACGTTTTAATTGTTTAAATTTACAAATACCCCGTTTGATCGTTTTACCCCACATCCTACTCTTGCTGGTAATGGCCGTTTTACCCCCCACATCGTACTCTTGTTTGTATTGGCCGTTTACTCCGCATCCTACACTACCATCATTATGGCCGGTTACCTCACATCGTACTTTCGTTCGTATTGGCCGTTTACCCCACAGCCTACTCTTGTTGTCAATGGCCGTTTACCCCCCACAGCCTATTCTTGTTGTCCAATGGCTGTTTTACCCCACATCCTACTCTTGTTGTCAATGGCCGTTTATCACATATCTAACTCTTGTTGTCAATGGCAGTTTATATCCCATATCCTACTCTTGTTGTCAATGGCCGTTTATCCCACATCCTACTCTTGTTGTCAGTGGCCGTTTTTTACGTCTATCCCACATCCTACTCTTGTTGTCAGTAGCCGTTTACCCCAACGTCTGTTTTGGCCACTCACTCCACATCTTTCATCTCTGACGTTGGACATTTCCCCACATCCCATCCCTATCAGTGTTGACCGCTTACAATAACCTGCCCCCGGCTGCTCCCGGTGTGAGTACAAGAGGGTTGGTCGTCCATCCAGCACGATACCCCCCCCCAATAGTGTTAGCCGTGTTAACAACCTACCCCCGTTAGAGTTAGCCGTGTTTAACAACCTACCCCCGTTAGTGTTAGCCGTTTTTAAACAACCTAACCCCATTAGTGTCAGCGTTTTCAACAGCCTACCCCATTAGTGTTAGCCGTTTTAACAACCAACCCCCATAGTATTAGCCGTTTTAACAACCAACCCCCATTAGTGTTAGCCGCTTTAACAACCATCCCCCATTAGTGTTAGCCGTTTTAACAACCAACCTCCATTAGTGTTAGCCGTTTTTAACAACCAACCCCCATTAGTGTTAGCCGTTTTAAACAACCAACCCCCATTAGTGTTAGCCGTTTTAACAACCAACCCCCACTAGCGTTTGCCGACTTTACACGTCATAACCCATTACTCTTAGCTGTTTTTTCCATGACATACTCCCATTAGAGTTAGTCTTTTCCACGACACATTAGTGTAAGCCTTTTCCACGACATACTCCCATTAGTGTAAGCCTTTTCCACGACATACTCCCCCCAGTGTAAGCCTTTGATTTCCATGACATACTCCCATTAGTGTTAAGCCTTTTCCACGACACACTCCCATTAGTGTAAGCCTTTTCCACGACATACTCCCATTAGTGTAGCCTTTTCCAGACACACTCCCATTAGTGTAAGCCTTTTCCACGACACACTCCCATTAGTGTAAGCCTTTTCCACGACATACTCCCATTAGTGTAAGCCTTTTCCACATACACATACTCCCATTAGTGTAAGCCTTTTCCATGACACACTCCCATTAGTGTAAGCCTTTTCCCACGACATACTCCCATTAGTGTAGCCTTTTCCATGACACTCACTCCCATTAGTGTAAGCCTTTTTCCACGACACACTCCCATTAGTGTAATCCTTTTCCACGACATACTCCCATTAGTGTAAGCCTTTTCCATGACACTCCCATTAGTGTAAGCCTTTTCCATGACATACTCCCATTAGTGTTAGCCTTTTTGCACGACACACTCCCATTAGTGTTAGCCTTTTTGCACGACACACTCCCATTAGTGTTAGCCTTTTCCACAACACACTCCCATTAGTGTTAGCCTTTTTGCACGACACACTCCCAGTAGTGTTAGCCTTTTTGCACGACATACACCCATTTATGTTAGCCTTTTCCACAGCCTCTCCGATAGTGTTGGCCATTTACGCCACATCATACGCTACAAAAAAAAAAAATGATTCGCGTATAATTACCATGAAAATCACGTTATTTTTTCTCATATTTTCTTACATCTTTCTGATGCCCCCAATTTCCACTGATCGTAACCTTTTCCAAAGTCCTTTCGGTTGCGTTACAGTTCTGTCAGCGTGTACATGCACAAGGCAGTGACAGACCAAGACATTGAGAGAGAGAGAGAGAGAGAGAGGGGGGGGGGGGGGGGGGGGGGGGGGCACGAGATGGAGATGGGAGTCGGTGTTGTCAAGCAAATGGAAACGGAGATAAGAAAGGAAACAGAATGACCGAAAATAACGACCAGATGGCAACAATGAAAACAACACACACACACGCGCACGCGCACACACACACACACACACACACACACACACACACACACACACACACACACATAAAAAACCCCGATGCCCTTACTGACCCAAACGTATCTCAAGGGAACCGTACCTGCCCGAAACGGTAGCTGTGCTTTTTTCTCGCCCAAGCGGAACAGAGACAAACTGATCCTTAGACCCTAAGCTGTCCCACCTTGAAGCAAAACAGACCACAAAAATTTTAATGTCCCCGGAATGTATTTGACATTCTGTGGTCGGCTAACAACGGATAGAACTGACCGTTAACATCATCAACATGTTGACGAGAAAGAACTGCCCATCATTCAAGACAGTGTTGTAAACTAAGCCTGCCTGACCTGACTTTTTGGGCAATTATCAAAACAAGCGTCAGAGCGTTCAAAAATAAAAAGGAAAGAAGAAAGAAAGAGAGAGAAGAAGAGAGAGAGAGAGAGAGAGAGAGAGAGAGAGAGAGAGAGAGAGAAACAAACAAACTGGTAAAGTATCGGCTTTCAAAAACGTTGCCAACATTTTATTTTGGAAAATCGCCACTTCTACTACATTATACTTGATACTTCGTGTACTTTCCCTATCGTTTTGGAAACTACAGCTGTTTGTGTGACATTGCATACATTGCAAGGACCATCATCATTCTGTCTGGAACAAACTTCTCTCCGTGTTCAAACGCATTCTGCTTCGGTGGCTGAGGGGGGGGGGGGGGGAGGTAGGGAGTGTGGGAGTAAATAGAGGAGGAAGTAGGGAACAGGGAGTGGGAGAGAGAGATGGAGGAAAAGGCAGGGGCAATCAGAAGAGAGAGAGAGAGAGAGAGAGAGAGAGAGAGAGAGAGAGAGAGAGAGAGAGATTTTAATTCATGTTGTTTACAGCTCAGTCGACCACGAGGGGCTACACCAGGGCTGTGTGTGTGTGTGTGTGTGTGTGTGTGTGTGTGTGTGTGTGTGTGTGTGTGTGTGGAGAGAGAGAGAGAGAGAGAGAGAGAGAGAGAGAAAATAATTCTATTATCTCATATTTGATGGGTTCAGAATTTATCTATTATCTCATATTTGATGGGTTCAGAATTTATCTCTCTCTTGAAGTGATGCAGTCCTGTGGTTTTGCTGGTCTTGCTGCTGTTGCTGTTGTTGTTTTAATCAGTATAGCTTTATTTTGTTAAAAGTCCGTCCAACCTTCAGTTCATCTGACAGGAAAATGGTACCAAACAGGGATCCAGGGGAAACAAAGAGAGGAAGAAGGGAAGTTAGCCACCCATGCAAGGGAAAATCCATGAAACGAGGTTGGTTGGAACTTCATCAGGGTTAAGCCATCCATTCCCAGACTCTCCTTTAGTGTAGAAACAATGCAACAAGAGCAATAATAACAAAGCTTCCAGAACAACAAAATCAGTCTCAGAGAAACAGAGGCAAGGAGAGTGAAGACATAAGATAAGAGCAAGGCAAGGGGGAAGGGGTGGGGAAGTAGCTAGGGGAGAGGGGGTAGAGATGGGGGTTGAAACTTTCACGAAAGCAGTTTACAAAAAAAGAGAGAAAAAAAAGTTTGCATAATGTTTTGTCGTCTCACCTCGTTTTGTACATTAGAG
>JADBJO010001088.1:345000-347500 GCA_016801955.1 Conus betulinus
AAAACTTGAATTTGGGGAGGGGCTGGGCGGAAGGAGGTTTGCGGGAAAAGAGGAGTATAAGGAGGAAGAGGAAATGTTACTGTTTCGAAGACCTTGACTGACACGAGAATGGTGAAAGTGAGGGAACGGAGGGAGAGGCGGGGGGGGGGGGGGGGGGGGTGAAAGGTGAAATGGTACTAGTGTTGGTCAAAGAATCTGCTGTGGAGACCTCATCCGCAGCGGAAGAAAAAATAAGGTCGGCCGGGAAAAATAAGGGGGGGGGGGGGGGGGGGGGGGGGGGGGGGGGGGGGGGGGGCATTAGGACAGCAGACGTGGGCTTTGGTGCATTGCGTTCTCTGTGATATGATTGGGGTGACAGTATGGAGACCAATACATTTCATTCACAAGCATTTGTGATTCTCTCTTGCTATGGTTTTAATGAGATCGATGCAGTTTTGTCTTTAAAGAGATACACGACGTTCTATTCTGTCTTTAGTTTACCTTCTCTGGGTCTTGCCCATTTTTCATTAAATTAAGTGCTGTCTGTATTTTGGCACTGTCTCGGTTGTACTTCCAAATCCATTGTCTCCCAGTGTTTCCCATTGTCAGCGCAGATCTTTAGGTGAGGTCTGTCTAATATTCATGGAGACTTGTATTCCCCGAGAGATGACCGTCAGGACCCATATCAAAACAGTGTCATATCCGGTCACCCCCGGGCCTGGCGGCCGCTGACCTCTTTCACACGTCATCATTCTTTGCCGATGTCCTTGCCTGCAGGCTACTACATGGGGCTGTGGATGCAGTTCCGCGGGGCAGGCTACCAGACGGGCATCTACCTCTCCAACGGCGGCCACAGCAGCACCAGTCACGGCGTCGCCCTCCTCTACTCCAAGGGGACGCCTGGACGCCATCTTTAAGATGGCCGACGGGCGGGAGTGGAGCACGCACTCACTGGACGTGCTGGAGGAGCGGTGGTACCACGTGGCGGCCACGTGGTCCGAGGAGAGGGGCTGCACCTGTACATCGATGGTCAGCGGAAGGGTCACGACAGGACCCCCACGCAGAAGGACCCGGTCAGCCGCCAGTCGCGCTACAACGGGTTCTACATCGGGTCGGTCCAACGACAACACGGGCACTGACCGCCTGGGGCAGGTGATGGTCGACGACTTCGTCTTCATGTCTACCTTCAAGACGGAGAAGGAGGTCCGCGAGTCGGGTAGGTCATGTGTGTGTGTGTGTGTGTGTGTGTGTGTGTGTGTGTGTGTGTGTGTGTGTGTGTGTGTGTGGAGTGGGGGAGTCCTTCATTCTTGTTCATTGAGCTTGTCTTTCCAGATGCATGTAACACAGATTAAGGCTTTTGAGTGAATGTAAGTTATTATGAATACTCACGGGAGATGCAATATAAAACATACAAATGTAACACAATGCAATTGCGGGAGATGCAACATAAACATTACACGAATATAACACAATGCAACTACGTTTGAAAACAAAATAAATAAGTCAATGGAAGAATGAATAAGATACATCAAATCAAAATAAACAAAACATACACACAGACAAGATATATGCGGGGAAAAAAACATGTATGACGGTTGTGGGGCCATTCCTTCAGTTTCCTGATGACTACTTTCTAAAGTTAGCGATAGGTCTATACACTTGATTCTGCAGACAATATTTCAATGGCTAGAACAACAAAAACGTTGTATTATTGACAGAGATAAAGACTTCTAGTATCAGCTAAAATTTTGTGGAAAACGAATCCACTCTCATGATGCTTTGAGTATGTTTGAAAGATGCTGATTTGTAATGTTTTCTTACTTTTATAGAGGCTCATGTGTGGAATCGGTTTTTGATGAAGTGTAAGCCTTAATAAACATCCCCCACCCCCACCCCACCCCCTTCTCTCTCCTGCTGTCGGTTAGGCAATGAATAACTAGTACGCTGTGTCCGTTCTGGGGGGGTCTCGTGGTTTAGCTGATGTGTAGTTGTGGCGTTTGTCCTCGGGACCTTGTCTACTGCATGAATTCATTCTTTTCTTTTCTTTTCTTTGTTTGTTTGTTGTTTTTTTTTCAGGTTCATATGAATCTTGCTTCTTTTCTTTCACGCTTCCCACACAACCTTTCTCTCTCTGTCTCTCTCTGTCTGTCTCTCTCTGTCTGTCTGTCTGTCACTCTATCTCTCTCTTCTCCCCCCCCCCCCCCCCCCCCCCACCCCCCCCTTTTTCTGTTCTCGACACCTCTCTCACATCTAAATGGAGTTGGAGTGGGGTGGGGGAGGGGAGTGGCAGAAACACACACACACACACACACACACACACACACACACACACACATACACACTCACTCACTGACTAACACACACACACACACACACACACACCACACACACACACACACACACACACACACACACACAGACTCTCACTCACTCACGCACACACACACTCACACACACACACACACTCTCTCTCTCTCTCTCTCTCTCTCTCTCTCTGACTGGCTGATTGACTGAAACCATT
>JADBJO010001088.1:355000-360000 GCA_016801955.1 Conus betulinus
GCCTTGTCGTCATATCTTCCGTATTAAACAAGACGTATTTTTCCATAATCATTCACACGATCATAGGCCAGTGCAGTTTTGCCTGACAGCTTTCTCCTAGGTTTTGATCGCAAACTTTCGTTTTGAGTTTTTCACAGTTATCCTTTTGAGTTCATTCAAATGAATTTCCTTGCATGCTCCATGATGAACAGTTCAAATCACACTCGCAGAGTTGAATTCACCAGTGTGTTTCATGATGGCTTTCGGCGATCTGTAAAACAAGGGTAGAAAGTGTTCGAATCATGCGGTCATTAATTTCAGAACTAGAACCACAGCCTGAGTGTTGACCTAAGCTTTCAACTGTTCCCAGTCTGGCTAAACGAGTTCAGAACGTAAAGAGCATGTCCTGCAATGTCCCGGCTCTTCTGATCCTCAGAAATTACAATAGTATCATTTTTTGGAAAAATCATTGAAATTACCTCAACAAAAGAAACAACAGTCCTTGATATTATTAGATTTAGGCATTGACGTCTGCCTCATTCAATAAAATTGCTGCAATTACCTCCCTTTTACTGGTTTGCACCGTCAGTAGCTATAGGAAACTGACAGCGTTGAAAAAAGTGGACACACAAAACAAGGTGTAACGGAACGCATATTTAATTTGCAACACGATGCCTCGGTATGGTATATTAACTATAGGTAACTTTACACCTTGTTTACGTAAAAAAAACAAACAAACAAAAAAAACAAAACAAAGGTAAAGTATGGTAGATTTAATGTGCATTACAATGTTTTGTATTGTATAATATGCGTTTTTTAACACCTTGTTTTGAGTATACATTTCCATTTGGCGCCATTTTTGATTTTCACAATCGTAACAAATGTTACTGTATGGTCAGTGCACTCCGTCATAATGAGTTTGACAACAATTTGTCCCCTCACTGTTGCCGATGCTGCTGCTGCTGCTGCTACTACTGCTAGTATGTTGATCGATTGATTTGGATGGTGTTAACTTTGTTCAACTTAAAATGTAACATTAACCAAAACAATTATAATAGAAATAGGCTACTTACTCCTCCTGCTGCTGCTCCTTAAGGATATTAGTTCTGCTTCTACAACTAGGCCTACTCCTCTGCCGTTGCTGCCTCTGTTTCTGCTGCTGTATCTAGATCTACCGTCTTGTTGTCTGCATGTAAACTGTAGAGAGCTGGGGACATCGGTTTGACTTTTCCCTGATCGGTTTTTGACTTTGGAACCTCCAAATCATGTGTTGTGTGTTTGGTACGTGTTTTTGCCTGTACTTGAGTGAATACGTGCATGCACGTGCATTCTGTCTTTTCGTCTATATGCGTCCGTCTCCTTGCATGCATGCGCGTATTTTAATAACAGTATTACACACGATCCACCTTTTAAAGCCCTTTTTTTTTTTTAAGTTGAAAAAATATTTTACTTTTTCCCAACAGGTGACAGCAGCTACCACAGGCAAGACATGGGAGGTAACCACCCGGGAGCTGAAGCCTGACCAGTGGCAGTTCGTGGAGGTGTCCTTCCACCCTGAACGCGGCCTGCGCCTGTACGAGTCAGGTCGTCTGCTGGTGGAGAACTCCCAGTCCCAGACCCGCCCTGACCCCGTGCAGGTCATCGAGGACATGGACAGGTAAGGGAGAGAATTGAGGGGACAGGATACGGTTGTGGTTCTTTCCTGCGTTGTCTTTGGGTCGTCATTTGTCTCCTCTTTTTGTACTGCTCTCTTTCCCATGCCTTACCGCCGAAAGTGAATACTTCATCAGCGCGCCTTCTTCTTCCCATTTTCAGCTGTCTGCAACAGAGTTTGCTGTGTCTGTGGCACATTCTTCTTCTTCCCCCACCCAGTTCACTTCGTCTGGGAAATGTGACAGAAAATCATTTATTGCAACCTGGATCTAGTTTTTCTTGTAATGTATCTCTCTCTCTCTCTCTCTCTCTCTCTCTCTCTCTCTCTCTCTCTCTCTCTCTCTCTGTCTGTGTGTGTGTGTGTGTGTGTGTGTGTGTGTGTGTGTGTGTGTGTGTGTGAGAGAGAGAGAGAGAGAGTGTGTGTTTAATAGTTTCATAGATAATTGTTTTACTCTGTGTGTGCGTGTGTGTGTGTGTGTGTGTGTGTGTGTGTGTGTGTGTGTGTGTGTGTAGGTTCTACTTGGGTCGAGGCAACGTGGACATGAGCGCCAGCCAGAACAAGTTTGGGGCAGGAGCCTTCGATGAAATGGACGTGTGGTACGCTGATCGGGACTTCCTTATGCTCATGGCTTCATCCAGAGAGGTCGGTCTGCTAAACACACACTCACACGTGTGCGCGCACACACACACACACACACACACACACACACACACACACACACACACACACACACACACACACGCACACAAACACACACCGCGAGAGAGAGGGAGGGGGGGGGGAGGGGAGAGAGAGATTTTTTTTCCACTCCGTTGTCCATTATTGTTAAAACAGACTTCGTTTATTTTGCTCTGTGAATTTGTCGAGGAAGGGGGGGGGGGATACATGTTGCGCGTGTGCGCGCTTGTGTACATGTGAGTGTGTGTGTGTGTGTCTGCGTGTGTTAAAAAAAAACGGCACACACAAGCATCCTGCATACATAACAACCTTCCATGAAAGTTCCGACGTTTTCTTTCACCCACCTGTGCACCTGTCCCCAAAACAGATCGCCCTGAACACGTTGTGGTCCACTTCGAAGAAGCCCCGGACCAAACCCGCATCTCTCATCCCACTCTGGACATCGCCCTCGGGGACGTCCCGGCTTGGTCCCCGGCAAAGTGGGCAACGCCTTGGAGCTGCGCGGTCGTGGTCAGTATGCCGACTTGGGTCAGCTGTCCCATACCTGTATGGGCAACCTGGCCAGGTGCTCTCAGGGGATCACCGTGTCAGCGTGGATGAAGTTCCGCAGCTACGAGAACAACATGGTGTTTCTGTCCACCGGGGAGAACGGACTGCTGCTGCTGTACCGGGATGGCTACATCTACGCCAGCGCCGACGGTAGAGGTGAGCTTTTGATACAGAGTGTGTTTAAAAGTGTTTGTGGAACTGATGTAAAACGTGCATACCGACGTCGAGTGTGTGTGTGCGCGCGCGCGCGCGCGCGCGCGTGTGTGTGTGTGTGTGTGTGCGTGTGTGTGTCGAGTGTGTGTGTGTGTTGTGGTCATACACATACATGCGTGCTCACAGACGTCGAGTTAGATAAATGCGCGCACGCGCGCGTGTGTGTGTGTGTGTGGACATACACATACGTGCGTGTGCTCTCTCCTCTCTCTCTCTCTCTCTCTCTCTCTCTCTCTCTCCTTACGCATACACGCACACATATACACACAAGCACACACACACGCACGCACACACGCATGCATGCACGCACACACACACACCAATTCATACCATTCCACACCACATCACACCATAACACACACACACACACACACTCTCTCTCTCTCTCTCTCTCTCTCTCTCTCTCTCTCTCTCTCTCTCTCTCTCCTCTCTCTCTCTCTCTCTCTCTCTCTCTCTCTCTCTCTCTCTCTCACGCGCCAGCTGCTGCTTTGCAATTGCGCTTTCTTTTTAGCTGAAAAGACATTTTAATGGCGTTCAAAGACATTCAGTGATTCTATTTTAACGTCAACTGCCACATTTGTTCTTGAATAGTTAAATGTGTGTGTGTGTGTGTGTGTGTGTGTGTGTGTGTGTGTGTGTGTGTGTGTGTGTGTTTGCACGCGCGCTTTATTTCTGGATAGGGTCGGGGAGGGTGGGAGTAATCAAGGGAGCACCTATTTTTCTGTTTTTTCCTGTTGGTGGTGGTGGGTGTGTGTGTGTTTTTTTCCTCTCTTTGTTGTTGTTATTGTTTGGTTTGTTTTTGTTTGTTGGTTTGGGGAAAGTGGGGGAGAGGGAAGGGGATGCGGTACGATTTAATGGCTATATTCATTAGCACGATTGTCTCCTCCTCCTCCTGCTCCTCCTCACTCCAACCCAAGGCCTGGTGACGGCACCGCGCTTCGACACGGACCGTTGGTACCACGTGGAGCTTTCCTGGCACCGTGACCACGGGCTGAAGCTGTTCGTGGACAACGAGGTGGTGGGCCAGTCCCTGCCCTTCGCCCTCAGCCCCGGCGCCTCCGCCAGGAACGCCGGCCACTTCTACCTGGGCCGTCCCAACGACGGCGACGTCCCGGGAGGCAGGTACACCACCGGCAACTTCGACATCGACGAGCTGGAGGTGTGGGACGGACGGCGGGAGGACCTGCTGGCCTTTGGGCACATCCAGAGAGGTGAGTGCAACCTTGGCTGTCGGAGGGAGGAGTCTACATAGGTTCCAGAACCTAGGGTTGGCTTTGCCCAGGAAAACACGCACACGAGCGCGCGCACACGCACACGCGCGCGCACACACACACACACACATACACACACACACACATATACACATTCACACGCACACACACACACACTCACACACACACACACACACACACACACACTCTCTCTCTCTCTCTCTCTCTCTCTCTCTCTCTCTCTCTCTCTCTCTCATCACACACACACACATACACACACACGCAGACACACACGCAGACACACACACACACACACACACACACACACACACACACACACACACACACACACACACACACACACACACACAGACGGAATATTGCAGTTAACCTAGATGTATTCAGAGGTGAACTGGAGATATTGTGCTGGTAAAGGAGTAGTGATGGTGGGACAGGACGGGAAGGGAAGGGCGAGGGAGGGAGACGATTTGAGACAGTGGTGGGGGGGAAGAAGGTGAGTAGCAGGGAGAGGGAAGAGAAGACGGGGCTTTTATTATACGTGACTTTCCATACACCCATGACAGGGCACGCGACGTATGCCGTTCATTCTTTCCGACCGAGTCGTTAGATGGTAATATACCAAGTAAACAAATGCTGTTTGTTAGTTTAAGATAACTTTTTTTCCATCAAGTAGAAATCGGTAGCTGAAAAGTAAC
>JADBJO010001088.1:365000-367500 GCA_016801955.1 Conus betulinus
TGATCATTTTTTTATTTGGGATACTACTAAGGATTTAATCTTTTCAACCACCACAAAAAAGGGGACTACACTTTTCGTTCAATGAAGTGTGTTAGTCTTGCAGCCGGACGGAGCTCCATGGAGAAAGCCCAGGTCTATATAGTCTGTTTTTCCTCGCCGGGGTCGCAGCCTGGAGAACCTACACACCCACAGTATCTCAGCTTTGTACAAATTGTACCCAAGATATAACGAACTGATAATATGTACACCTAACAGCCTTTTAACGTGCCGTTTTTTGTCATATGGTAGTATTGTAAAGTGTATGTATTGTGACAGTAAGCTAACTTTGGTGTTAATCAACTCCACGTATGCAACGGTCGATCCACTTAGAAATGACAATAGCAATGGATTTTGATGGCTAGCATGTGTAGTTTGCGTTGTTGGCTTTTGTGTAATACATCTTGTCAGTAGTTGCTCGTCAGCCTGTGAGGTTTGGGTGCTACTGGACATGTGGAGTATGTCCTGATAGACACAAAGCACACTGATGCTGAGCATCAAAACTGGAAAACTTCGTGATTTGTGAACTGTCGCGGCGCACCTTGAAGAAACTTTAAAGTTGAAGACGTTTCTTTGGAATGTGGGTATCCTCAAATACGAGACATGGTTTCTTCCTTATCTACAAATAAAAAGGGGGGGGGGGGGGGGGGACGAAAACAAACACCAGTCTCGTAAAATAAAGCTTGGAGACACGAGTGCACGTGAATTTTGGCGTACGAATGCAAACAAATGTAAAGTAACAGGCAAAAGCAAGAGATGTATACAAGCGTTTACAGGCAAACAAGGTTACCACAAAATACAACGTTAAAAAACGAAGGGAGCTTTCTGCTTTTTCTTCTTTTTTTTTTTTTTTTTTTTCTTCTTCTTCTTCCACTATGACCAGATTAAGTATTAATATTATTTTCCTTGTTGACAATGCAGTCTTAAACCTTTTTTTTCGCTGTGAACTTCAGAAGACTTCTCATTGTTGTAAAAGCTCCTTATTAAAGTGAAAAATGAAATTAAAAAAGATGATTTTTTTTTTTTTTTCAATGATACCTAGATGAAATCTTAATGCTGGTTTCCATTTGTCAGTGAAGTCTTCATTTCAGAATTAAAGCCTTTCTTCGCTGATTTTTTTTTTTTTTTTTTTTTGTCTTGAGCCGAAGAGGCGTCTCAATTTTTTTTTTAGTATTACGTTCCTTTTAAGATGTAAGAAAGTCCAATATCACGGTTTTTTTTTTTTTCAAAACGTAGTTATCAAACTTCTGTTGTTGTGAACTGTCTTGATTTGTTACGGAACAGAGAAGGTTGACGAAACAGCTCTCTGTGTAAAGACAGTGTTCATTTTTAGTTGTAGCGCGCATTTTTTCTCTCCCCGTAAAACAAAGCCTGCTTTGCAACTGGTTGTCATAACATCTCTTTGGATACGAGCGCCAGTTGTTTGTTTATTCAAAGAAAGAAAGAAAGAAAGAAAGTGTCAGTCTTAATTCCTTATGATTTTAATTAGTGAATCATTTTAGCACAAAACAAGGTGGTCCTTTCAATTAAGAAAAAAAAAACAGTTCTCATTTCCAAATTATCTATCAGTTTTATACGAAATGATTTTGTTCACGTAAATGTCCACTAAAAATATCAGTTCTGTAATTTGCTAGTGTTTATTTGAATCCAACTGGAAGGTACCTGAATCATCAAGGCTTGCTTCTTTAAAACATCAACGGATTTTGTTTAGTTTGCCTATGCAGTGTACGTTCCTTCGTTTTACCACAAGAACGTGCACAGTTCACATCCAATCCATGTTTATTACCAAATTCATTTACATCATTACAACATAATTTCATCGCCATTTCCATACAAAGTACGTTCATTCATTCTCATATAGTTAACAGTAATCAGTTCATTGCTCTTGTGGAAGTACCGACTTTCGTTTTGAAAATTTAGATGTCTGTGTTTCATGCACACAAACGTTCGTATCATTTCCGTTTTTAAACCGATGTTCATTGTTAAATGAAATCCATTTCCATGAAGAATATTAATTTTGTTCATTTTGATAACACGCGGTGAAATCCTTTATTTCCTCATCTGTACATTCCTGTTCGTTGCAACCGTCGTTAAATCATTCAAACTGATCACAGTTTCAGATTATTTTCATTCGTTGCGTGTTTGTCATCAATGGACGATCGTTTTCATCTATTCCTGTGGATGTCATGTAATACTGGTTCATCTTGCATGTCATGAACCTTTCTCTGTGACTCATCTCCTCACCACACTTCTTCGTCCACATTGCATGACACCATCTGTTTTTGGCCGTTTATTCATGTCACTAACATTATTCTCTATCGCCCATTAGTCATGTCAGTGACACTACTCCTTAGCTCATTATTCACGTCCTTTACGGTACTTCTTGACTTTTTTAATGTCCTCAACACTTCCAATGATGCATTATGCATGTCTTCAGCGTATCCTTTGATTTACTCTACGTTCA